>CABHPP010131457.1:0-40361 GCA_902168425.1 Peromyscus attwateri | reverse complement strand
TTTTTTTTTTCAAAAAGGAAGGTTTTAACCTTAAAGTAAATTACATATAATTTGGGAATTTGGGCGTAGCTTCTCTTACTGCTTCCTGCTGGAGGGGGGCGCTGTATCTTATGGGGACACGAAGAAAATTTTAGGATCATGGAGTAGTCCATGAGGGTGTATCGTCTGAGCCAGTTGCCTTCAAACGGTTCTGGATGTTGGATCATCTGAGCCATGGTGTCATCGGAGACCTTTCAGGTGGTCTTGGCTGGTCAAACCTGATGTATCTTAATCTGGAACAAATCCATAGCCTCTGGCTTTCTGTGGAAACAAAATCAGAGCTTCCTTTCCAAAGCAACATATCTTTACATCCAAATTTTGAAGTCAAGATATCTTTAAAATATACATATTGGTTTAACTCAGCTTCCTTTACAATCAAATATCTCTCTGCAGTTAAGAATCCTAAAGACAACACAATGCAGATTCTCTGTGTGATATCCATCTTTACGTGGCTTATATTTTATACTACCTTTACTGTCTCTTTAAAGTCTTTATTTTTCAAAACTATCTATTTCTTTATATAACGGTATATATCACCTCTTTTGTCTCTTTCAAGCCTACGTATTTTTTTACACACATTTTAAAGCATTTAAAGTCTTGTTACATCTGAATCTGTCTTATTGTGAACCTGTTACTTTAAACTGCAGCATTCTAAGACTGAAAGGGTGCTGTGGCTGCTGGCTCCACCCACCTCAGCTTCCCAACATGGCGGTGATACATTTACCACCAGCTCTGGGAGCCTTCTTGGGTCTATGCTTCTATCAAAGCAGCGTTTAGCCCAGAAACCTCTTCTTTTTGTTTTGTGCTAGGAAAGGCTAAATCCACCATGCAGCTTAATGTGCCACTTGCAGAGGCCTCATTCCCGCCATACTGCAGGTCAAACACACATGCCAGGAACCCGCCATACAGTAGTTCAAGCCCGCAGTCTGCGACTAACTTGAGAAAGACAACTAGGAAGCTATTTTAGCTCTGTTTTAGAATCTTCTTTTTATGCTTTCTCAGGTTTTAAGTGGAAATTCCTGCCCCACGTTCTGGCGCCATTTGTGGCTTAAGTTTTCCTGCCTGGCCCACAGTCAGGATAAATCTCTTTCACCTGCCAGTCCCACAGCCGCTCAGACCCAACCAAGGAAACACAGAGACTTCTATTGCTTATAAACTGTATGGCCGTGGCAGGCTTCTTGCTAACTGTCCTTATATCTTAAGTTATCCATTTCCATAAATCTATACCTTGCCACATGGCTCGTGGCTTACCGGCATCTTTACATGCTGCTTGTCCTGGCGGTTGCTGGCTGGCAGGCAGTCTCCTTCTGCCTTCCTGCTCTTTTTATTCTCTCTGTTAGTCCCGCCTACTTCCTGCCTAGCCACTGGCCAATCAGTGCTTTATTAGCAACACATTTGTCATACAGAACATCCCACAGCACATTTCCTTCTATTCCTACCTTGCTTAGAGTTTTTCTTAGATACAGATGTTGTATTGTGTCAAATGTTTTTCTGTATATGCTAAAATAATCATATGGCTTTTGTATATTTTTATTAATATGGCCAATTATAATGCTTGACTCCCAAATGTTAAATAAAACTTGCCTTGTGGGAATAAATTTCACTTAATTATGGACATATTCTCCTTTTATGTATTGTTAGATTTGATTTACAACAAGTTTTGCATGTTTATCTTTGCATGATCTGTATTTATAAAATATTTTTCTGCTTTTATTATCAGAATAATAAAAGGTAATAGGCCTTTCTTTTCATCTTTATAGAAGAGTTTGTATAAAGCTGATATTATTTCTTTAAATGCTTTAAGAATCCACCGAGAAATCCATCTGGCTCTGAAATTATCTTTGCTGATTATTTAAACTATCTATTCAGGTGTCTGTAGTAGAGGGCTATTCATAGTACCTATTTACTCTGAATGAGTTTTTTTGTGTGTGTGCCTCTTAAGAAATATATCCACTTCATCTAAATTGTCCAATTTGCAGGCCAAAGTTGTTCATAACATTCCCTTAGTACCACTTTAACATCCATAGAATCTGTAGTTACTTACCCTGTCATTCTTCAAACTGGTAATCTGCGTCTTCTTCCTTCTTGTCCTGATCAGTCTGCCTGAAGATTTATCAGCTTTATTGATCTTCTCTAAGAACCAGCCTCTGGGTTCATTTATTTTTGTACTGTTTGTTTATTTTCCGTCTTCTTGATTTCTGTTCTGATCTTTATTTCCTTCTACTTGGTGTTTAATTTGCTCATCTTTTGCTAGTAGCTAATGGTGGAAACCGAGGCCATTGATTTAAGACCCGTATGATTAATTTTATGTGTCAGCTTGCCCGGGCTACAGAATATCTCTAGATAGTTTGTGACAGTTTTTCCAGAAGGGATAAGGACTTGAAAAAAAGATCAGTCTCATCAACATGAATAGAAATCCTCTAGCCTGTTGAGAGCCTGAATGGAACAAAAAGTTCCAAGTGTTCTCTCTCTCCACTTGAGTTGAAATATCCTTCCTACCCTTGACACTATTGTTCTAATAGATTTTACACTTACACATATTATAAATTATACTCCTTTCGTATTACTTCTCCTTAAACAGTCTCTTATTTTTAGAGCTAGTTAGACACTGTTTTTGTTGCTCCTCCATCCTTCCCAGATCCGTGTGGTTACCTGTTGTCTTTTTTTTTTTCCTACTAGTGAGTCTGCTAGATATTAGTTCTTTGAGCATTTGTATACCTAAAATGTCTTTATTTGGCCTTCAGTTTTGAAAGATGATTGTTTTCATCAGGTGTAATACATTAACAGAATACCGAAGACCGGGTAATTTATAGTAAACAGAAACATGTTGACATATGATTCTGAAAGCTAAGAACTCCGTGATTGTGGTACCAGGAAAGGATCTTTCCTTTGCATCAATCTGTGACAGATGAGCAAAGAAAGGATGAGAGAAGGCAAGAAGTTAAACTTCATTTCAAATAAGCTCAAATAAGCCTCAAACTCATTTAGAGCTGGCATCAATCCATTCATCAAGGCGCCTTTTTTTTTCACTAGTGGAAACTTAACCCAGCACCTAGTGCATTGCCAGGCAAGTCCTCTACAACTAAACTATATTCCTCCAACATCAAAGCACCTCCTGGGGCTGGAGGGATGGCTCAGCTGCTAAGAGGATTTGCTGATCTTCCAGAGGACCCAGGTTCAGTTCCCAGCACCCACATTGTGGCTCACAACTATCTATACCTCTAATTTCAAGGGGATCTGGTGTTCTCTTCTGCCGTCCATGGGCACTTACATGCATTCAGACAAAACACTTAAACATGTAAAATAAAAATAATAAGCAAATGTTTTTAAAGTACCTATTAATAGTTCTACAATGATAATTAAACTTCAGGGGGAGTTCGATGGGCAACGCTCAAACCACAGCAATATTTTTGCCTGTAATAAATTTGTGACATTTTTCTTTATTTTGGTATTTTAAAGATTTTGCTCCAATCCTCTCTATACATAAATGTGCCCCCTCCCTCTGGTAGCTTATAATATGCCGTGTTTTGAGCAATTTGGTTATAATGTGCCTCTGTGTAATGTTCTTTTCGTCTCTCGTACTTGGAGTTTGTTGAGTCCCTCGGGTTGACGAGCTTACAGTTTCATAAAATTAAAATAAAATGGTTACTGTTTCTTTGGGGTTTTGTTTGTTTTCTTTTCCCTCACTTCTCCTTTTCTCTTTCAGCAACTCCAATTACTGTATCAGGGTGTATGATTTCCCTAACATTCAGAGGTGCCTGTGCACTTTTTACATCTGCTTGTCTATGCATTTCACTTTAAATTGTCTCTATTGCTTTGAATTCAAGTTCACTAGACATTTCTTCTTCAATGTCTAATTTTCTGTTAATCCAATCATCTTATTTTTTAACTTCATATGTTGTAGTTTTGAGTTCTATAATTTTTAATCAGGTGTTTTCATAAATATCTTCCACATCTCTAATGATTTCAGCCTACAGAATACACTTATAGTAACTGTTTGTAATGCCTTTGTTTGATAATTTTGTCATTTGTATTAGCTCTGATCTGGTTTCAATAATTTGACTTACATTCTACTTTTGGTCAGCTTCCTATTCTGGCCATGCCAGGTAATTT
Source organism: Peromyscus attwateri (assembly GCA_902168425.1). NCBI lineage: Eukaryota > Metazoa > Chordata > Mammalia > Rodentia > Cricetidae > Peromyscus > Peromyscus attwateri. The sequence continues at coordinate 36,209 of CABHPP010131457.1, read as the reverse complement.
TTAACTGAGTTCCAGACATTGTGGCTTCTACGTTATTGAATTTTTATCACTGGATTCTTATAGTCAGTGGTTCTCAATGAAGGATGATTTTGTTTGTCTAGAGACATGCTTGGTTGTTAAAATTGGAAGGTACTATTGGTATTTAATGGGTAGAAGTTGAGTGTATTAGTAAACATCCTACAACACACAGAATAGCCTCCACAATAAAGAATTCTCAGGCCCAATTGCACTAAAGTTGAAAAACCCTGCTACAAATCTTTTGAGATTCATTCTGGGATCTGGTTAAGTTTTTTCTAATGTGTTTGGTCATTTTGGATCCTGCTGTTCAACTTTGTCAGATGAAACCAGAGCACTCTTAAGTCTCAGGCTAATTATTCCTGGCTCGTTTGCAAAGATAGATGTCTTTCATTACATCTTCACATGGGCAGAAGGAGGAAGTGAGAGAAGAGTATGGAAGGAAGGACAGGTGGAGAGAAGAAAGGGGATGCAGGGGGAAGAAGAAATAGAAGAGAGGAAGAGAAATGGAAGAAGATAGGGATGGAGGAGGGAGAGAATGAAAGAGAGAGAGAGCTCTTATCTCTTCATATGAAGGCAAGAATCCCATTTGTGAGGACCCATTCTCCTTCCAATCATCTCCCAAAGTCCCCACCTCCTAATACCATCATGTCAGTTGTTAGGAATATAGCAAATGGCTTTGACATTCAAGCCATAGAAACACCTCAAACCTTAGCTGGTTGGGAACAGGCACTCTTACCAGCTCTGAGTTCTGAGTATAGTTTCCTCTAACCATTAGTAGTGGTGCCTCCACAGCTATGAGACCACTCCCTTCAGGTGCTCTGGAACCTACATAGTTTGTTCTAACCCCCATTTCATCCCCAGCATCCAGCCCTGACTCATCAGGAGAGTCTAGAGATGCTTCTACCCTTGCCCTGACCGCTTCTCTTGTGTTTTAACGAATGGGGACAATCCCCTAAATTAACAATCTAGTCTACCTTCCTCATCAGCTCACCATTCCATCAGCCATCAAGCACTGTTTAATTCAGTCTTACCTATGTCTCCTCAAGCCTATCTTATCTTTCTTCTCCACTGTCATTGCGCTACATTGGATTCTTCATAAGATGACATCAACTCCATCATCAACATTCCTGCCTCTTGCCTTACAGACCCTTACCTCCAGCACAGAATCTATCACTGCTTTTGAAGAGAAAAGATACTACAACTCTATCCCTTTGTGCATGTTAAATTTGCTTTACCTGAAATTTTGTTCTTCTGTCAAATTATTTCTCTTCCCTAAAGGGCCAGGTCAAATAGCACCTCTTGTAGCAAGTCTATCTTGATAGTTTGTTTTTTCAAGACAGGGTTTCTCTGTGTAGTCCTAGCTGTTCTGAAACTCACTCTGTACCAGGCTGGCCTCGAACTCAGAGACCTATGTGCCTCTGCCTCCCAAGTTAGAGGATTAAAGGTGTGTGCCACCACCACCTGGACCCATCTTAACATCTTTAGGCACCTGTTCCTCTCTGACCCTCTATATTCCTACTGTTCTCTGTTCACACTTTAAGAACACTGGCTGCATTTCTTTATACCATTGTCTCACCTCTACTGTAGCTTTTGGTGATCGATGATCCCTACAGGAGCTTGCTGTGGATTCAATCCCACCCTTGGATGCTGAAGTTTTAATCCCTCCAATGTATTTCTGTCTGGAGATGGGGCCCTCGGGAACTAATTAAGGTTAAATGAGATCATAAGGGCGAGACCCTAATCAGACAGAAGTGTGGCCTAGTAGAAACAGGAAGCTAATCTCTCTCCCACACACATCCCGATTCTCTCCTTGACTATCACCTGACCGCCCTGGTATCTTGTGCTTGGACTCCCTGGCCTCCAGAACCATGAGAACAGTAACTTATGATGTTTAAGTCACCCAGTCTATGGTATTGTGTTGCACAGCCGAGCTAACACTTATTAACGGAAGATTGGTGCATTATTAAAGGAATCAGAGGAAAGAGCACAAGAACAGGGGGAGGGGGTAGAACAAACAGGAAGGGGAAACTAAGAAATCTGGTGGCAAGACAAGAATAAGAACAACTGTGGAGACTAGAAAAAAGAAAATGGGAGTGGGGGCTTGAAGGAGCCAACATGTCAACCGAGGTCATACCCAAGCTACTACCAAGGGGGGAAACGTGTGTGTGTGTGTGTGTGTGTGTGTGTGTGTGTGTGTGTGTGTGTTCTTCATCCTTTAAGATTGGCTTTTGCTTTCTTCAGAATCTATGTGTCCTTCAACAAAAGGACCAAAGCCCAAAGCTTTAACAGGAGGTAGGCTGGCTTATTGGCTAGGCAACAGCTGGGTGCTCTTGCCTCCCAGCCAAAGGCAACTGCCCCTGTTCACAACCAGCTGCCTGAGAGACAAGGAGAGTGTTTACCCAATGGCCTGGGTGTCCTCAGAGGACTCGGTTCTCAGTTACACAGCAAACAGCTGGCTCCGAAGAAGCTAGGTTCTGGACACTATAACCAAATGGCTCCGGTGGTGTTTAAATGTTTCCTCCACTCTCCTGCCTCCCAGGGCGTTGTTCCGCTGACAGGTGACTTTGTTTCAAAAACAAACAACAACAAAAATCCAGAACTGTCATTCTGGGGAAACATTCTCCAAAAGTAACACAAGGCTTTCTGTCGCCCAAGGCTTGTGCAAATTGGTTTCACACGTTTGCCACACTCTGCAGCAGCAGACAGCAGGGTCTTTCCAGTCCGAAGACATTTCCTGGCGCGGTGCTTAGACAGACCGGCGGTGGCGCAGGGCTGTGCCAGCCAGACCCAGAAAGAGGATTAGTTTGGTCTGCAGAGACGCTTGTCGCCCGCCCGGAGGGGGGCAGTGAAGTGTCCGCACGCACGCACGCCTTTGCCAGTCAATGGCCATTCCTGTCCCAGCTTCAGGAGCCGTGCCCAGGCGCTGCTGCCCTGGCTGAGGACTGGAGGAGGCGTGGGCACTGTGGTGGCGACAGCACTGCGGGCCCTGCCAGGTCGTGAGTTCCCATGCTTGCTGCTCAAAGCCCAGGAACTACGCAGCTCAGCTGGAAGAATCAAGACTCTTGAACAACAAAAAATTTTAAAGAGCGCCGGAGGGGGTGGGGGGGATGACATTTTAGAAATCAAACAAGTAACAAAAGTGAGACACATTGATCACTTGTTTTACTTTTCTTTTAGGAAAAGAGATAAGCCTTGGGGGTGGAGCTGACGGAGCAGTGGCTTTGTGAACTGGTTCCAGGCAGCGAGCACTGCTTGCAGTGCTGGCGATTATGACCAAGCCAGGCCTGTGGTTAGTTGGGTGCGGTGACGCGACAGGACCGCTCGTTCTTTATTCTATTGTTTCCAGTCATTAAAAAGAACTCTGGGCTAGCATATTCTGCCGAGCTTTCTTGGTGAAACAGGGTGCCTGCCTTGCTTGCGCTTGCTACTCAGGATGGGGATTTTGTCCACGTGAAGACCTTATTCACACTGGGACGCAGATCCAGCAGTCTGGCAAACGCCTGAGCCAGCCATTAGCTTAGGACCTGGAGAGGAGATTTGCTCCCGCTCCAAGCAGCTACACCCCTCCCTGGAAGCTAGGAAGAGCACCACTAAACTCGGTGCCCTCTTGCTTGGCTTTCTGACAGCATTTCCAAACACTAACTATTTCCTTGTTAAAACGCAGGTTCTGACTTAGAAGAGCTGAGGCCCGAGACTGCATTTCTAATAACCTCTCAGTGGTTAAGAGCACGTACTGCTCTTGCAGGGGACCTGAGTTCCATTCCCAGTACCCAGCGCCTTACCTGCCTGCAATCACGTACATGCACCCTGCTCTCACATACACGTAATTAAAAGTAATAAAAACTTTAATAACCTCCCAGGTGATGCTACTGCCTGTACACTTTGAGGAACAAGAATAACACTGGTCTGGACTGAAGCTGCACATAAAAATCACTCGATTCTTCAAAACCTAATTAAACCGGCCCCCATCCCAGATACTATGCTGGCTTCATTCTGCCAGAGTTGGATGGAGGCTTTTTGTGCGTGAGAGAGACACATGCTGCTGTGTAGCTTGGGCTCAGCCTCCTGACATACTGCTGGACTATAGGCATGTGTCACCACACCAGACAGGGAGCAGTGTGTAAATCAATTATTGTAATAAGCAGCCAGGATTGAGAGCGCCTTCTAAAAACAAGCAGCTATGAGGAGGGTCTTAGGCTATAGCCTGGCATTCTGATTTCATTCTGATTCTGAACCCTGACTGTAGGGTTCAGTTTATAGCCAAGATTAGGAATTCAGTTTGTGATCAAGGAACATACTTAATCTGCCTTATTTCAAACACTTCATCTCACATCCACTCATTCAATTATCAAGTATTCATTAAGCTATTATATTGCACTGGGCACAATGCTCCTTGTATCATGAAAGAGACAGAAATGGGAAGGCCATGATTTGTTCAAGCAGACAGATGATGGACCAAATTTGCATTTTTAAAAGACTGCTTTGAGGATGGCAAGATTGCTTAGCAGGGAACAAAACTTGCCACACAAGCTTGATAACCCGAGTTCCATCCCTAGAACCCAGGGTGGAAAGAACTGTCTCCTGAAAATTACTCTCTAGCTTCCATATGTGTACAGTGGTACGTGCACACACATACACACACCAATAATTATTATTGTTATAAAATAAATAAAAAGATCATTTGGACTGGTTGAACAGATTAGACATGGGCCGAGTGGATGGCTGAGAGTAGTGCATTAGACCAGGTGAGCCAGGATGGTGGAAAGAAGTGGGTGAATTCAAGAGCTACTTAGGTGAAATCAAGGACTTGATAATACATTAGACATGAAAATAGAAAGAAGAACTCTATCTAGGATAGCCTATGTAACTGAATGGTTGCCAGTGCCATAGAGATGGAAAAGATTAAGGAAAGTATTTAAAGCCAAACAGTGAAAAGATCACCTGAGTAAAGACTATAGAATGTCAAGGGAAAACTAACATAGGTCTTGAAGAATGCTAATATTTAACATCTGGCTTTTCCAACAACCAGACTATTGCCCCTGCCTCCATTGCTTTCATTTTTTATCTCATTCATGAAAGATCTTTGATAAACTAGCTTATGGCTTCCTCCTCTTCCAGAAGACTCCCCCACTCTCATTATTATGGATGACATTAAATTGATATGGATATCTCTTCTGTGATGCTTACTCTTCACTGTCAACTTCACTGGATTTGGAATCACCATAGAAACACACCTATGGGTATATCTATGAGGGCATTTCTAGGAAGGTTTGAATGACAGAGAAGGCCCACCCTGAATACGGGTGACGACATTCCTTTGGCTGGGATGCAGGACTGAATATAAAGGAGCAAGATGGCTGAGTAACAGCATTCATCTTTATCTGCTTCCTGACTATAGATGTAGTATGACTAGGTGTCTAAAACTCCTGCATCAGGCATGCCTTCCCTTGTGGAATATTCCTTTTCACTGTGTGAATATATGTCACTGTGATTGGTTTAATAAAGAAGCTGACTGGCCAATAGCTGAACAAGATAAGGCTGGGGGGGAGCCAAACAGAGAATGCTGGGAAGAAGAAGGGCAGAATCAGAGGAGTAGCAAACAGATGCAGAGAGAAGCAAGATGGACATACCATACTGAGAAAAGGTACCAAGCCACATGGCAAAGCGCAGATAAAAAAAAATACGGGTTAATTGAAAATGTAAGAGTTAGCTAGACAAGCCTGAGCTATTGGCCAATCATTTATAATTAATATTAAGCCTCTATGTGGTTACTTGGGAGCAGCTTGCAAGACAGAAACTTCTACCTACATAACCTGGCAAAATAAACCCATCTTTCCTTAATCTGCTTCCTTAATCTGTCATAGAAACAAGATAAGTAACCCAATATACTTTCTAACATCTTGATGTCTCTGTCCCCTGACTTCCTTATCTTACTCCTCCACTCAGCTCCACTCTGGCAGCTACATCTTGGGCCTTGACATGGCTCTCAACTGAGCCACTTTAAAAATTCTTTTGAAGAAGCAAGAGGGAAGGCTCAATTAGCAAAGTGCCTGCCATACAAGGATAGGTAGCTGACTTTGGATCCCTAGTACCCCAGTACTCATGTAAAAGCCAGGTAGAGACAAACAGGTCTGTGGGCCTTGCTGGCCAACTAGTCTAGCCAACAGTGAGACCTTGTCTCAAAACATAAGGTGGACAGGTCCAAGAAAACACCCAGCACTAACTGACCTCCACACATATACACGTGCACACACCTACACAAACACATGAGTACACAACACACAAAACACTGTTTCAAGCCTCCCCCTCTGCTATATCTTCATCTTCCAGATTGCAACTTATTTTGTTTATTCCCATGGGAACTTCAACCTCATTGGCTTGCCCAGCCCCCAGAACTTTCTCTTTTTTTCTACTTTATCATCCCTCTACTTTCCCCACTTCTTCACTCTCCAGCTTAAAAATCTGTGACCTGTCACTTCAATACCAAAGACTAGCGGTGGCTGTCATGCCATCCCCTGAACAAGAAAGGTAAAGGCTGGGCTCTAAAAGTAAGTATAGAAAGTGTGGGTTTCTGTGCTATAGATGAAAATTCAAAAGTTCATTTTCTGGGTAATAAGAATGGGAGCATAGGTAGAAGAGTTACTATTTGTTTTAATAATACACATTCCATTCTTTTAAAAGAATTTAGATTATTACATGTATTTGAATGTTTTGCCTGCTACGCATGTATGTGTACATCACTTGCATGTCTGGTGCCCACCAAGGTCAAAGACGCATTGGGTCTCCCAAGATTGTAGTTACAGGAAATTATGAAATGCCGTGTTGGTGCTGGAAACCAAACTATGAGAGCAACAAGTGCTCTTAACAGCTGAGCCATCTCTCTAGCCCCTTAGTTACCATTCTTACCCAGACAAATTACTGCCCACATCTATGCTAAAATCCCTAGCAGCAAGGGAGGGGGGAACATGTCCCTTAAAGAATCAGTTACAGATTAGTTCAATTATTTGGACAATTGTTCAGATGGAGTTCCAGAGTACTGGGTCATGGGGAATAAGAACATATTATCCTGGCCATTGAAAATAGGTATATCATTGGTTATTTGCCATTAATGACAGAAATGATGCTTGGGCATCCTAGACTTGAAGCTTGGGCTGGGTCCACATTCTAGCCAGAGTGAAAGGCAAAGGTAAAGAGGTGGCATGTGTGCTGGAGTTTGGCTGATAATGGGGTGTCTGGGAAAGGAGTTGTAGAAACCACTTCCAGTCTTAATATAACACCAGTGGGCAAACTAATGCATAGACATTCATAGTGGTATAAGATGAGCCTGTTGGGGGACACTCTGCATGCAGGACTGACTGAAAAGGATCTGTGCTAGCCAGTTTAGGGCCCACCTGGAAGAACTTGCCTGCCTAGGAAAGCTGGAACAAATTGCAATTGGTCTATACTCTAGCAGGGGAGTCTTGGCCTTTTCTTTGTGTTATGAGCTCTAAGGAGTTAGTTAACATCTGTGATCTTCATAGAATGTTTGGAGGGTTTTTTGTTTTTTTTTTTCGAGACAGTTTCTCTGGGTAACAGTCCTGGCTGACCTGGAACTCACTTTGTAGACCAGGGTGGCCTTGAACTCACTGAGATTTGCCTGCCTCTGCCTCCAGAGTGCTGGGATTAAAGGCATGTGCCTCCACCCGGCCATGGAGGGTGGGGTTTTTTTGTGTTTGTGTAACAGCCCTAGCTGTCCTGGAACTCTCTCTGTAGACCAGGCTGGCCTCAAACTCACAGAGATTCATCTTCCTCTGCTCCTGAATGCTGGGATTAAAGGCATGTGCCACCGTGCCCAGCTACAGAATGGTTTTAATTGAATTAAATAAAATACAAAGAATTTTAACAGAAACCAATCATACTGAATGCACCTGTCAACATATTTTTAAAATGAGTGATATCTGTGCCTCATTGTTAGCACATTAAGTAATAAGATCAATCAGCAAACTTGTAACTAACATAATTTCAAAGTAATGATGAACATATTGTTACCACAAGAAATCTGCTTCAGCCTAAAATTGTATAAAAATGTGTATAATTTCTGTTGGGGCCAAGGAATAGAACCTCTGATACTATAATTCTTTGTTGGTTATATTTTGAAAAGAATGTGGAAAATGTAGTTAGACGATGATAGCAGAAATAGAGGCTGGAAAGAGGGCATAGAGGACCCAGGTTCAGTTCTTAGCGCCCCATCAGGTGGCTCACAACCTTCTATAACTCCCTTTCCAGGGAAGCCAATACTCCCTGGCCTTCATTGGCACCAGCATGCATGTGGTATACATAAACTTACACAGGCACACACATATGAACAAATAAAAAAGAAGTAATTGCCCTGTGTCTTATTTTATTTGGGCTGCTAAGGCGAGATGCCATAATAATATGGTCTTTATTTATGGCCAAAATTTATTTCTCACATTTCTGGAGTCTGGAAACACAAAGATCAAGGTGGCCACACTCTGTCTAATGGGGCTTCCTTCCTCACATATAGTACCTTCAAGCTGTGTTATCACGTGGTATAAGAGGTGAAGGATCTCTGTTGAGTCTCTTTCATGAGGGCACTAATCCCAAGGGCTTTTCCCTTATAATCCAATTACCTCCAAAATCCCTACCCCAGAATACCATTCTCATTTATTTATTTATTATGTATGAGTACTCTGTCCACATGTACACATGTGTGCCAGAAGAAGGCATCAGATCCTGTTATAGATGGTTGTGAGCCACCGTGTGGGTGCTGGGAATTGAACTCAGAACCTCTGGAACAGCAGCAGAGCAGCCAGTGCTCTTAACCTGAGAGCCATCTCTCCAGCCCGGAACACCATTCTCTTAAGCATTAGGATTTCAGAATGTGAACTTTTGTGGTGTTATAGTCTGAATGCTGAATGTGTCCCAGAGGTCCATGTGTAAAGGTTTGGTCAGCAGGGTAGCACTATTTAGAAAGTGGTGCCTAGTGCTAAGCATCTGGATCATTAGAACATGTCCCTGAGGCAGATTATGGGATCTGGGGCTTTTCTTCTCTATTTGTTCTCTGGCTTTTGATAGGAGAACCTTTGCTCCACTGCAAAGTTGCACCATGATGTGTTGCCTTGCCATATGTCCAAAAGCAATATGACAAATTGATCAGGGACTGGAACCTCCAAAGTTATGAGCCAAAATAAATATTTTTTCTTTGGAACTTAATTATCTCAAGCATTCCATCATAGTGACTGAAAACTCTTACGGGGGATATAGACACATAGACCAGAGCATACTTGTTTCAAAGCACCTCAGTGGAGCTCTTCTCTAGGACAAGGGTAAGTCTTGGAGATTCAATATACAGAAATAGACTGAGGGCCTGCCTTCCCTCCTCTGTACTCTAAAGACCCCTATAGATTCCATAGCTCCTATGGAAAGTGTCCTTTTCACCTCACGTAAAGCTCTCTTTCTGGCTCACTGAGCATCTGCTGCATGCAATGTTCTATGTGAACCCTGGCCATGGGAAGAAAAGATGATAATGAGATTGCCGCCCATAATAACAACTCCCATTGACTTTTTACATGCTGGCACTTCATTTATTCTCTCATTCCCTGAACAATGATCAACATGATCTACTGAGTACCTGCTTCTACCAGACACTATCCAAGGAGCTATGGGCACAGCAGCAACTAAGGGAGGTAAATTCCCCGTTCCCATGAAGCTTACACTCTGATGAGGAACACAGAGGTTTTTCAAAATGAGAAAATGGTATTGCTATAGTCTGATAAGTGCTTACAGAAGACAGGGCATGTCCAGAAACGGTGCGAACTGAGTGGGAAAGGTCCCAGTGAGAAGGCAGAACACTGAGAGTAGTTCTAAAGGAAGCAAGGCAAGGAGCCTTCTCAGATATTTGGAGGAGGGGTATCATCAGCGGAGAGAGCAGCTATTCAAGAGGCCTGAGATGGACATGTGCTTGAGGAAAGCAACAGGGCCGGGAAAGAGTGAGTGAAGAGAAGAGCGGTGGGAGATGAGGGCGGAGCAGAGGGGAAATGGGCAGAGGGATGCCAAACAGTGCTCGACTTTGGATGCTACTGCAGGGATCTCAGACAGAGCAAGATAGATGCTTTAGAGTGACTGAACAGACATCTCCGATAGCAGTTAGGGCACAGTTATCATCGTTTTCAAACAAGGAACTGCTGCTCAGAAAAGTGAAACCCCTTGGCTAGTCAGCAGCAGAGGTTGATTTATCAGAAGCTTCTGTGGAGACCATATGCCTCCTTCTCTCAGCCCAGCCCCAGAGAAGAGCCAACATGGTCTTTCCTCCAGTCTGCTGCTCCCAGGCCATTCGTATTGGTCAGTTTCCCAAGGGTCTGCTTTCTGCCCATGACCCGAGTAGTGTCCACCAACCTCTGCACTGGACCGTAATCTCTTCACTTATGGAGTCCCTGCCATGTGCTGCCCACTGTGTTATGTGCTGAGAATAACAGAATGACAGCTAGGAAGCCAGTTTCTTACACTCCTGAGATTTTATTCTAATAGATGGGGAAATGGTGTGTAGCAATTTCCTCCTAACTGAAACATTCCATCCCAGAGGGAGGCCTTTTGAGATTCAGGAAGTAGAGCCTGAGAGACCCAACTCAGCTGGTACCTGCCACCAAGCTTGACAACCTTTACTTCAATGCCCAGGACCCACATGGTGGAAGAAGAGAACCAGCTCCCACAAATGGTCTTCTGATCTTCACACATGTACCAGGGCAAGATTGTGCACACAATCGTGCAAGAAATAAATGTAATTTAACATTTAAGACTCAGGAAGTAAACAAAGCTTACAAGGCTCCATAAGCAAACCACACACAAGGCTCAGAAAGTCCCCCAAACAAGATTCACAAGGCTACGTAACCAGTAACAACAACTTAGTAGATACTCCATGACAGGCTGAGCTGCCTCCCTGCAAGTTGTACAGGGAGCCCTAGGGATGCAGGTTTTGGGAGTCATCACCCATGCTGGAATGGCTGTTCGATGGAACTGCCTTTGAGTCAGTTGTACCATACACTGGTAAATAATCCCTCACCCTTACTCGTAGAAGTAACCCCCAAAAGATCACTGGTTCACTAAGCCACACTTGGTGAAATCGTTTATTTTACTTTATTTGTTTGTTTGTTTGTTGGTCTGACTTGGGTAGAATCTGTCTCCAGTGCCCTTTCTGGGAGTAAGAAAACATTTATCCATGTCTCCCTAGGCAAAGTCACATGCAACAGGTAGGAAAATAATGAACACAATATTCCCCTCTTTTAAATTACATTCCCTTCATTTTTAACTGGCATAGAAAATATTGTGTGCAACTATGGCATTTGCGGGCCAAGTTTGCTCTTGTTGCTTTTCCTCCCACCGCTTGGCCCCATCTGCCCGCCGCCCTGGTACCCTTCCATCCCCAGTAGCCTCTTTTCTGCTTTCATGCACTAGGCTCCATCGCCCTCTCGCCGTCGTTAATACCCCACTTTCCTCCCCATGGCCCTCTTTTTAGTTTCAGAGTCTAAATCCACACTCACACCCACATATAGAAACATTCAAAGCTAGGATCTACATACAAGGGAACATATGCTATTTGTCTTCCTGAGCCTGGGTCAACTCAGCCTAATACTTTGCAGATCCATCTACTTTCTTGCAAATTTCATCATTTCATTCTTATTTACAGTTGACTAAAATGCCATTTTGTCCATATGACACGTTTTCCTACTTATTCATCCGTTGACAGACATCTCGGCTGTGGCCATGTCCTTGCTGTTGTGAGTAGTACAGCAATAAACAGGACTGTGCGAGTATCTCTGTGGTGTGATATAAAGTCCAGCTAAGGAAACTGAGTGGCAACTTCATAAAGCTAATAGGAAAGGTTTACCTAAGGAGGTGACATAATGAGGAGTCACCCCAGAAAAAGAACATTCCAGATAGAGAGAAGGCTGTGCCCAAAAGCTCAAAGATGGACACAGCATTGTCCATTAAGGGAGCAGAAAGCTATGGGAAATATGTAGGTAGGAATGGGAAAGTACCTGGGTAGAGACATGGACCAAACTCAAGAGGACCTGGTAGTTCATACTAGGTGGGGGTAAGCTGGGGTAAGAAATTATCTGCTAGATGATTTACTTGTGGGCAAAAGATTGGTGCAGGAGGGAAAGTGGAGAAAAAACGAAAGTTGTAGGATATGTTTATAGAAAAGGCAGCTAGACAGGCTGATAGATTAGAAGTAGGTGAGAGGGTCAGAAAAGAATCCAAGACAGCCTCTAAATAGTGGCTTGAGCAACTGCATGGATGATGTCTTCATTCACTTGGGCTACACAACAAATAGCAGAGACTGAGCAATTTATAAACAGCAGAAGTGAATTGATTGCGGTCTAGAAGCCTAGAAGATGAGAGGTTCAAAATGAAGGTGTTGAGGGACTCACTTCCTGCTTTCCAAACTGTGCCTTCTCACGGCATCGGTGTGGTAAAGGAGCCAAGCAAAGTCCCTCGGGCCTCTTGGAAGGACATTAGTCCTGTTCATGAGGACAGACCCTCATGACTTCGTTGCTTCCAAAGGAATTAAGTTTCAACAAACAAATTTTGGAAGGCTATAAGCAGACCACACAGATGGTGAAGTTGTTTCTACAACCAAGAAAGGCACTGGGAAGTGAACTTAGCGGAACTGTCACGTTGTTCTGTGCATGGTAGTTGGAGACTTACTAACCATTCACAGGGTAATAATGTCCAGTGAGTGGATAGTCACAGTTGAAGAGGGCATGCTAATCTAGAGATGCAGAATGTTTTCGTTTGCTTTGGTTTGGTTTGGTTTGGGGGTTATTTTTATTTTGTGGTGTTTCGTTGTTATTGTTGTCATTGTTTTGAAACAGAGTTTTACACTGTGGCTGGCCTAGAACTCACTATGTACTCCAGACTGGCCTTGAACTCAATCTGCCTGCCCCAATATCCTGAATGTTGGGATTATAGTTATAAGCCACTATGCCCAGCTTTAGAGTTGAAAATAGTGTCAGTGTGTCTTCCTACTTCTGTAAAGTATAATGTCTGGCATACAGGGCATGACCCATAAAATTTTGGTTACAAACTATAATATAGCCCTTTGTTTAATCCTGGCACACATACACAAAATGGTGACTGATTGGTTGACTGAGTATATTCCCCATCAGAACACAGACCTTAATTCAATTTTAAATCATGGCTCTGTCATGCTTAATACCTCGAACAAATCATAACCATTAAACAATCTACAGCCTAAGTTTCCTCACCTGTAAGGTAGAGGTAGTGGCAAGACCCATACAACAGAGTCAGTTAGTGACTGTGTAATGTGCAGATTACAATGTCTGGTGCGCAGTATAAACGCTCAGTAAACAGGTAGCTGTTAAAATATCCAAAGCATGAGATAGGCTTCAAGAAAGCAAACCTCAGAAAGACAGTTGAGAGAACAGATGCAGAATGTGGGAGGGACAGTATAGTCCAGCTCCATGTGAGAGGCAACAGCACCTTGGTGCGCTCGCTTTCCATCACTGTGAGAAACCATCTAGCATGAAGAGATTAAAGGAGGAAGCATTTCTATTGCTCACAGTTTCAGAGATTTCAGTCCATAGTTGCTTGCTTCGTGCACTCAGGTAGACCATCATGGCAGGAGGTTCATCACTTCATGGTAGCCAGGAAGGAGAAAAGGAGCGAATGGGGAACGGGAAGAGGGAGAGGAGGTGGAAGGAAAGAGTGAGAGGAGGAAGGGAGAGAAGGGAAGTGGAGGGAAGAGGAGGGGAGGGGAGGGAAGAGAACGGGAAGGGGAGTTCTAGTCCACCAGCCTAGGGGTAGCACCATCCATAGCGGGTTGGGCCCACCCACATCAATTACCAATTAAGGAAGTGCCCTCCATCAGAATATTATGGAGGCATTTTCTCAGTTGAAGTTCCATCCTCTCAGATGACTTTAGAGTGTATCAAGTTGACATAAGACTAGCCAGCACAAGGCCCTACATTCCAAAGATGTAGGGAGATACAGCCAACAAGACTGCATCAGCAGACTGCATTCACTTCCTTCAGTCAGGTCTGTCTTAGGGTTACTATTGCTGTGATGAAACACCATGAGCAAAAGCAACTTAGGGAGGAAAGGGTTTATTTTACTCACAGTTCCATAGAACAGTTTGTTATCAAAAGCAGTGGGGGCAAGAACTGATGCAGAGGCCATGGAGGAATGCTGCTTACTGGCTTGCTCCCCATGGCTTGCTCAGCCTGCTTTCTTACAGAACCCAGGACCACCCAGCCCCAGGATAACACCACCCACAATGGACTGGGCCCTCCCCTATCAATCACTAATTTTTAAAAAGTGCCCTACATCAGGATATTATGAAGGCATTTCCTCAACCGAGGTTTCCTCCTCTTAGAAGACTTTTAGAGTGTGTCAAGTTCCCATAAAACTACCCAGAACAAGGCCCTACATCCCAAAGTTTCTAGAGCCTCCTCCAAATAGTACCATTAACTAGAGAATAAGCTTTCAACAAGATATATGAGCCTTCTGGGAGGACAATTCATAACCAAACCATAAGGTCTAGTGGTTAGTACAGCCCCACTGAGCCAAATTCTCTGCATATTTAATCCTGGCTCAGCCTCTTCCTAGCTTACTTAACCCCTAGGTACTTCAGGGAGAGTTAAATTATTATTATTTAATCTCTAGAACAGGGATAATAGTAGTCTCATACCGTAGTGCTGTTGTGAAGGATTAAATTAGAAAATGCATTTTTAAAAGACAGAGATGGGTGCCAGGTTCATAGTAACGACTCGATACATGTTAGGAGCTGTTATCAAGGAGATGAAGGAGGGAGATGACTGGAAATAGCTCCATCTGTGTCTTGGACCTCCCTCCAGAGCAAAACCAGTCTTGAACCTTCCGCAGCAGCAGAGCCTTTTCAAACAATATTCTCCCTCCTACTCCTCCCCGCCTGGGGCCTCCCAGTTTTTACAGCTCTCTGAACAGTCTGTGAGCCTTTGCCAGGACTGGTGGGGGAAAGGCCAACACACCCAGCTGAAGGCTGCAGAGACTCAGCCTCCTTCCACAGCGGGAGCGGGGAAGTGTTAGCCACAGGCCACGGGGCAAGGGACTCCAGATCCCCATTGAGCTGCCTGAAACATTCCAGAAGCAGAGAGAAATAAGGACTGAGAATCCCAAGCAGCTCTTCCATTCAAATGCTCCCTTTGTTACTAAAAGGCAAACCTACTCTGTCCCCACTGGCACCGGCCTACCCATTGTTTTCCTCAGAGACTGTCTCAAGCCAACAGCTGGGGCTACCTCTCTCTTACCGGAATGATGGCCTGCAGGTTCCAGTACAGTGATGGTGTCTTATCAGCAAAGTCTCCACAGTTAGAGACTGGGGTCAGGTGCTATAAGCAGGCCCAAAAGAGGACACTAAAAGTGTTTGACCTGTGCCTTCCCCTGGGTGTGTAGTGATGACAACCTTACTGTCTGAGCAATGGGTTTGAGACTAGAGTCGAATCCCAGCAAAGTCTGAGCAAGTTGGTAGCCTTAGGAACATTCTAGAGGTGAGAAAGCCCAACATGTATTTCACTGGAAAGAGAGAACACAGGAGCTGTTTAAGTAGCTGGCCCTTCTGGCTGAGAAGTGGATGGGTCTGGGAATGGAAAGAGCTGGAGGAGTCTTCTCTTCCGACAAGACAGGCCTCTCTGGCACTCTTGCTGTGCTGACTGACTCTGGCCTCTGACCGACCCAACCTCCCATCCTTATCCCTCCTGCCGCGCATCACCTTCCACTCACCTGAGAAAAAGGAAAGATTTCCTAACCTTATCTTCTCCATCTTCACCTACAGGGCCTTCTCTCTGAAGCCTTCTCTCAGCAGGTTATCTTTTACTCAAGAGTTCCTGTCTCGTAAGGGCAAAGTTCAAACTCCTCCAAGGCTTTTCACTAGAAAGGCAATGTTTAATACCAGAAAGGGCTTTCTAACCTCTTGTTTTTACAAATAATGAAACTGAGGCCAGGAGGGAAAGATCTTGCTCAAGTTCACGAGTTGTTGACAGGGGTAGGCAAGAACAGATCTCCCCTGACTTCTAAATTAGTGCTCGCTCGCTCTCCCTCTCCCCCCTCTTCCTCTGTCTTTCTCTTTCTCAAAGGAGATTTATTCATTGTGAAGAGGAACAAAGAAGTCCATTGACCCTTCAAGTTCATCTTTGGGGTCCTGACATGAGGTTTACATTTGAACAGAGGGGCAAGAGGCATGCATAGCTAAGCAGCCCTGGTCAAGGTGTGGTCACGCCCATCATTGCTCTTGTCTTTGTACCAGTTTCCCCTGCGAGATTATTTGACAAGTTGTCAGAACTGTGTGAAATCTCTTTCCCTGAGACAGGTTCCCATTCTGGCTGACACCAGGCCCCAGCTGTTTCCTTCTCCCAGCATGAGATTCCTGAGAAAACCCCAATTTCTTAGGGGCCATTCACTGTCTCAATCCTGTGATAGTGAATAGGAGAGCCACAAGTGTCTCTTTGGAATATCTCCATTCCTTCCGGATTAGTTAGAAAAAGAGTTTGGAAGACTCAGTAACATATTAAAAACTCCTGATAAGGTCTCCACTAAAACATTTTAACTGGGCCAAAAGTGCTCTTTCCACACTATTACTCTGCTTACTCATCTTAAACCTCAGTGGCTTCAGACATAAGTATTCAAGGCTGGGGAGCTGGCTCACTGGTAAAGTACTGGCTCCAATTCAGATCCCTAGCATCCACATTAAAAAAAAAACAAAAAACCAAAAAACAGGCACAGCACAGTGTGCCTGTAATCCTAATGCCGCAGAGGCAGAGACAGGAGCATCCTTGGGGTTTACTGGCTGATTTGGCTAGCCTGGCCAAATTAGTGAGCTCCTCGTCCAGTAACACCCTGTCTCAAAAAATGAGTTGGACAGCAATTGAGGAAGTTTCGTGATGTTGTCCTCTGATCTACACACACACACACACACACACACACACACACACACACACACACACACTATTAGCAATCATGTTTGTATTTCTTGTGGCTCCTGCCAATGAGAGATTGGGAAGTGCTTAGCTTGGCAGTTCAGTTCGGTGTCCCGCCCCCCCCCCCCCCCCCATTAAGTGGGTTAAGTACTGTGGTGAGAGAGTAGATCTGAAACACTGCATGAGGAGGGGCAAGTCAGGCCCCTTCTGCTTCTTGGAGGCTCTCTAAGAAGCATGTGATCCTGCTGTGTGAGTTCCTTTGGGTTCCCTCACAGCATGGTGGCTGTTCAACTAATGAGTGCCACGAGGTCACAGGAACAAGCAGACAAAGGAAGAAACATTTTATGATCTCACCTCAGAAGTCCCCTAACTCCATTTCTATCTAGTCAAAATCCCACCCAGCTTCTGAGGAAAGAAACATAGATCCCATATTCCAATGGGGGTGTGTCAACATCATGCATCTGAGCCATGTGGGAAAAATACTCCCTGCCACGCCAATCGTATGCCCAATGTTATTCACATGATCCTTTAAACAAGATTAGCTGTCATTGAGGACCTTGCCATTGGTGCCCTTCTCTTTCCTCTGGTGTCTTCAGGCCCCAGGTGAAGTCTCACATCTAAAAGTTTCCCTAACAATTCTTGTGAGCACCTCAAGCAACAATTTTTACTCAAAGCATATAGACACATGCATGTTTAACAGCCCAAAGAATTTCTCCATGCTTGCTTGATAGGGGCCAGCTTGACCACTGGGTAGATTTCCATTGCTGGATCCTTCCATCGGACCAGGTGAAGCACTGGATTTCCTTGGCTGAAATGTCTTCCTCATTCTTCCAGGGTCACAGAGCCTCAGGGTGACGTGATATCCAGTCATAAAGGGCAGGTTGGAGCTGTGCTTAGAATATGGTGTCTCTTAGGTGGGCCCATGAGCACAAGACCTTGGCAGTCAGTCAGGGGAAAAGAGGCAATTAAGTGTATTGGTAGGAGTCTTGGGCTAAGAAGCAGGAAACCAGGGGCCCTATCCCAGCTCTTTTTGTAATTTGATGTATAACCTGAGGCAAACCCCTTACTCTTTCAGTGGGCCTCAATTTCCCTGCCTCTTCAGCATACCACCTAGAACTTGCTCTTCCTATTGATGAGTGGATAAAAAGAGAAATAGAAAAATCTTTCTGAGATCAGAAAGTGGTTTGTGTCTTTTTATTTATTTATTTATTTATTTATTTATTTATTATGTCTACAGTGTTCTGCCTACATGCATGCTTGCAGGCCAGAAGAGGGCACCAGATCTCATTACAGGTGGTTGTGAGCCACCATGTGGTTGCTGGGAATTGAACTCAGGACCTGTGGAAGAACAGCCAGTGCTCTTAACCGCTGAGCCATCTCTCCAGCCCGTGGTTTGTGTCTTATAAAATATTTTTATGAATTCTTTGAGAATTTCATGCATGTGTACAATGTATTTTGATCATATTCCCTGCCCCCTACTTCTCCCCCAACCCCTCCCAGATCCCCCCCCATTCCTACTTCTATCTTCTGATCCCCTCCCAACTTCATGTCCTCCTTCTTTGTATAACCCACCAAGTCCAATTTGTGCTGCTCATATCCAAATGGGTGTAGGCAATTTACTGGCACATGGCTGACCTATCAAGGACCATACCTTTAAAGAAAACTGACTCTCCCTCTCCCAGCAACTAACAATTGTCAATAGCTCTTCAGATGGAAGTGGGGGCCTGTACGCCCCTCATCCCTCCATGCTGAACTGTGGACTGGCTTGAGAAAATTGTTTTAATGTTTATAATTTCTATATTTGTTTCTTTTCTCCTCCACCACTTCCTTCTTTTTGGCACATAGGGTCCAAGGTAGGGGGTGGGTACATGATTATGGAACTGGGATTGGTCAATGGTCAATTCCCCATATACATATAGCAGGACTCAAGTAGACAGGGCTTGACCATATGACCATTTCCCAGTTACTGGGGGACTCATCCCAGGCAGGAGCTAATGCTCCACACTGCCCTGCTCCAACATCCATCTGCCTCCGGTCTGAATGTGTTTTATGAGACATCTAATTAGCTGGACAGCCTTGGGTAGATTAGTTCTCCTCTCTGGCCTTGGTTTTCTTTGAACAAAATGTACTCATCAGCATCTCTACCACTGGCTGTGCCAGGATGGCACGCGGTTTTTCCAAAGCTAGGAAGCATTAAGTCAAGACAACCATCATGCAAACAATACATGTTTTCCTCAAAATGGAAGAAGCTCTCTTAGGTCTCTCTACCTTCAGAGCTGACTGAGGCAGAGTGGAGACCAAAAGAGACTAGTCTGGGCATGTGCAGGTGCCTGAACTAGCCTGGCAGCCCCAAGTCCCAAACTGCCAAAGCACACAAGTCCATCAGTGTCAGCCTCCATCACGAATGTGTCCCGATGACGTTCACATAGGAGCGGGCCTACTGCATGGCACAGTGTCACTTGTCTGTCTGGTCACTGAGACTTCATGTCTCTTTGTCATGCTGTAGAAAGCACAGTTTGGCTATACATTGGAGAAATCTAAAGTGTACATGTACACAGAGGCCTCACAGAAGTGTATGATAAGGATAAAAGAAGAAAACCTAGACAACTCAGCGTAGGATTGGTTTGGTTAAATAAATTATAGGACTGACAAATTATAATGTGCTATGGACGTTTTGAATGCATTATGAGTCAAGGTGTGGCTATAGAAAGCTATCCCAGATACTTTTCTTGATGTGGTACTGAGGATCTAAGATCTTCAGAGCCTCATATTCAACCACTAAGATACAAATGCAGCCTCTGATTTATGTTTAATTGACAAGTAATTATTGTATATATTTATGGAATAAAATGTATATGGTTTGAAATATATGCATATATATTATGCAATGATTAAGTCAAGCCAATAAAGATATCAAGCAACTCACCTATTTATTCTTTTTTTTTTTTTCAGATATAGTCTTACTGTGTAGACCTGGCTAGCCTAGAATTCACTATTTAGACTAGCCTGGCTTCAAACTCACAAAGATCTGCTTGCCTCTGCCTCCGGAGTGGTAGGTTTTTGTTTTTGTTTTTTTTTTAATTATGTGTATGACTGTTTGCCTGCATATATATGTGTCTATACATCACATGCATACACCTACCTGGTGGCTGTAGAAGCCAGAAGAGGGTGCTTGATCCTCTGAAACTGAAGTCATAGATACTGTAAGCCTCCATGTGAGTACTGGGAACTGAACCAGGATCTTCTGTAAGAGCAGCAAGGGTCTGTATCCACTCAGCCATCTCTCCAGCTCCCTGAGTGCTAGGAGTAAATGCATGTACTACTAAGTTCACGTTATTAAATTTTTTGTAGTAACCTATGTTAAGTAAAATACAGCATGCCACGGGACAGTGTACACAGTGTATGTTAAAACCACATACACACAACTATACATTTCTCTAGTTACCTTTCACAGGTATAGAATATCTGTACATAAGCAACTGTATCGGCCAATATTTGGAATATCTGAAACTCTACCTGTGACTAACTCCAGTAAAAGGCCTGGAATGAGAACAGAGTTTGAAGGAATTCTTTCAAAATACCTGAATAGTTTGTTTTTGTTTTGTTTGTTTTTCCAATGTGAAAGTATTCTTTGGTCTATTTTCTAACTAAAAATGCATTTTCACAATAATGGGGCACAGAAAATTTGGTGGTTGTCAAGGGTTAAGGATGGCTAGAATGAGTGGTGTGGTTGTGAAGGGATGGCATGTGAAAGTTTGTTTACTGTGATGGTTACACAAAAATGTACATGTAATGAAGCTGCATCGAACCATACGCACAAATATTCGCCCATGACTGAGTGTATAGAAAACCCCAGATTCCCGAATAAGGTCTATAATCCATTTAACAGCATTATGCCAATGTCAGTACCTGGATTTGATGTTCCACTGTAGCTATGTAAGTTATAATCAGCAGTTACAGCTGCATGAGAAAGACGTAGAACCTCTCTGTATTGTACTATTTTTGCAACTTCTTCTGAGTGTATGGCTGTTGGAAAATACTAAGTTTGTAAAAGGAGAGCAAACAGATCTTTTGAAATGTTTGGAAGTGATCAAAGTGTTTCCAAAACGTAAGGTAGAGTTACATAGTTGTATACATTTGCTCAACCTCATTGAACTTGTACACATAAAATTGTGAATTTTAACGTATTAAAAAGTATGCTCGGCCGGGCGTTGGTGGCACACGCCTTTAATCCCAGCACTCGGGAGGCAGAGGCAGGCGGATCTCTGTGAATTCGAGGCCAGCCTGGGCTACCAAGTAAGTTCCAGGAAAGGCGCAAAGCTACACAGAGAAACCCTGTCTCGAAAAAAAAAACCAAAAAAAAAAAAAAAAGTATGCTCAATAAACTCTACTGATCTGGAGTAAGGATCAGGCAGCCTGAAGATTGACTTTTGAATTTGTCAATATCTAGTTGTGTGTGACCTTAAGCAGGCCACTTCTGTGAGCCTTGGAGGTCTTGTCTGGAAAATGGACAAATAATTAACTTCTCTGAAAAGAAGATATGAGAAGCTGGGCGGCGGTGGTGGTACACGCCTTTAATCCCAGCACTCGGGAGGCAAAGCCAGGTGGATCTCTGTGAGTTCGAGGCCAGCTTGGTCTACCGAGTGAGATCCAGGACAGGCACCAAAACTACACAGAGAAACCCTGTCTCGAAAAACAAAACAAAACAAAACAAAAAAGAAAAGAAAAAGAAAAGAGGATATGAAGATGCAAGGAAGTACATATGCAAATCAGGAGGGAGGGTAGGCAGAATAATGCTTCTCAGAAGATGCACACACCCCAATCA
This sequence comes from Peromyscus attwateri, assembly GCA_902168425.1. Classification (NCBI taxonomy): domain Eukaryota; kingdom Metazoa; phylum Chordata; class Mammalia; order Rodentia; family Cricetidae; genus Peromyscus; species Peromyscus attwateri. The sequence continues at coordinate 14,396 of CABHPP010131457.1, read as the reverse complement.
TCAGAACCTGTGAAAATGTTATGTATAGCAAGGGGGCATTCGAGCTGCCAATCAGCTGTCTTTAGAACACAGAGGTTTAGGAGCTACCCTGGGTTGGCCAGATGGACCCAACATAATCAAGATGATCTTTATAAATAAAAGCAGGAGGCAGAAGAGTAAGATTCAGAATGATGTCATAGGAGAAAAGACAGTTGACCATTGCCATCTCTAACCATGGAAAGGCATGGGGAGCCAAGGCATGCCATAGCATCCAGAAGCAGGAAAGTGCAAGGAACCAGATCCTCCCCTGGAGACTTCAGATGGAACTTAGCTCTGCTGACATTGATACCCTGGGTTTAGTTTAGTGGGATCCATTTTGGAACCTGTCCTCCAGAACGATAAGAAAATACAACTGTGTAGTCTGAAATTAGGGATGTAGCTCACTGACAGAGTTCTTACCTAGCATGTGCAAAGCAGGGTTAAATTCCCAGCACTACAAAAAAGGAAACTACAAAAATGCAACTTTCAAATATGTAAATATTGGATTATTCCATTCATCTAATACTATAGTTATAAAAAATTAAACCTGTGGAAACTCAAAGGAAATAATCTAGGGTCAGATAGGGAAAGGTGGATTGGTATAGACCATGGTGAACTTTGGGGTAATGGAAATGTTCTACATCTTGATGATGGTGGAGTCTACTTAGGCACATAAATTGTCAAACTCATCAAGATGTACAGTCAAAGTAGATGCATACAATAATGAGAACTAGAACTATAAAGTTGATTAAAAACTAAAAGGAAATATATTTGTGTTGTTTTTAACCCAGTATGTGGTGATTTGTTATAGCAACAATAGGAAACTAACACAGGACAGCCCAAGCCCCTCCTGACTGCTCTCCTTGCACAGAAACTTTTTTTCACGTTTGTGAAATAGGATCTCATTACAGATACATGCAGAAGCACCAGACACATGTCTGATACAATCCTTTGTCCTGTTCCTCAAATGAGCCCTGAGGCTTTTGAACTGCTCTTTTCTTTGTTTCAGAATTTCCATAGGTCACAGCATTCATAAATGAACTCACAGGTGAGCAAGCAGTTTCCTCAAATATGCCAGCCCAGAGTCTCAGACTGCATCAGGTTGAGTCATTAGCCGTGTCCTGAACTCCTCTGAAGCTCTGGCATGTATCTACTTTAGAATATATCATCCATGCCCAGAAGACTCATAAGCCTCCTGAAGGGCGGGGACAATGTCTGTCTTAGCTCTCTTAGTCCAGTGTCTAATACACAGGAAACACTCAAGAAATGGGAGCTACAACTGTTGTTTTATTTCTGAGTCTTCCTTCATTCTGGTCCCTCTTCACACTGCAACTCTAATTGCAGAGTCCTCTTTGAAAAGTGATATCCTCACATTGGGTCACTCCTCCAAGGGTGAAGGCAGGCAAGTGGATCTCTGAGTTTGAGGCCAGCCTGATCTACAGAGTGAGTTCCAGGACAGCCAGGGCTACACAGAGAAACCCTGTCTTGAACAAACAGAAAAATAAAAAAAGGAAAGAGCACCAAAATGTAGAAGTTGACGGTGCCATTTCCACTGATTGAGACCTCTACCATTTCTCCTAATGTAATAGAAGGCTTTCCTTTAGCATCAATGTATCACACCCTCGGCTCCAGGAAAGCTGGAGGTTATGCAAACCTACCCACTCATCTGCTGCAATTTCTTTCCACCAAACATCTATCCAGGACACTCTCTCTCATCCCATTTCTGTATGCTTGCTTTCCGTAACCCTTGTAGATCTTTATTCTCATTCCCGTGGGGTTCCATTATTGTGTTAGGTCATTGTTCTAGCCGGCCCCAATCTTCTAGAGTCCCTATACAGCCACCCTTCATGTTAAGCAGCATCTACCTCCAACCTTGTGTCATCTACATGCTAAAGCTGTATGTCCTAATGCCTGCCTCCAAAGCCTAGATAACAATGTGGGCCAGGGTAGAGCTGAGGAAAAGATACTAGAGACTCCCTGAGGCTCAGCGTCCGTTGTGGGCTGATGAATCAATCCTAATTGTACCTATGCCAAATCCTAGCTGCCACATATGTGAGTGTGAAATTGGGAAGAATCACCTACGAGTGTCCTAGGGCTGCCACAGCAAAGGGCCCCTGTCTAAGTAGCTTCAAACACAAAACAAGTCAGGCATAGTGACACATGCCTGTAATTCCACCACTCAGGGGGTGGAGGCAGGAGGATGGAGAGTTTAAGGCCAGCCCAGACTTCAGAACAAGATTATGTCTCAAAACAAACAAACAAACAAAAAACCAAAACAAAACCTAAGGATAGAAGTAAGATTCAGCTCAGTGATATGGCAATTGCTTAGTATGTGCAAGGCCCTGGGTTTGATCCTACTGAGAGAAAGAGGAGAATGAGAAGAGGAGGGAGAAGAAATTCTCACAGTTCTGGAGGCTAACACTCCAAAATCAAGGTATCAGCAAGGCCATGTTCCCTCCAAAGGCTCTAGTGGATGATCTCTCCTTCCCCCTTCCAGGTAGCAAAACTCTACTCTCAAGTTGCAGTCCTCTCTCTGTCTCTGTCTCTGTCTGTCTGTCTCTGTCTGTCTGTCTCTCTGTGTGTGTGTGTGTGTGTGTGTGTGTGTGTGTGTGTGTGTGTGTGTGTCTGTCTGTCTGTCTGTCTGTCTCTCTGTCTCTCTCTGCTGGAGATGGAACCTATGGCCTTGGACACATGCTAGGTAAGCACTCCACTACTGACCCACATCGAGACATCCCTCCTCCCATCCTCCCCACCCCCCAACCCCCCTGCTTCGCCCTCTCTTCTTATTAGAATGCTAGTCTTTGGATCGAGGGCCCATTTCTAAGGAGACATCAGGCAAAGGGACACATCCTAAATTCTGGGTGGCAAGAATTCAAAGGAATGCTATTTAGCACACTACAAACAGTGCTAAGGTCTCCCGGATCAGGTCGTGTAGGGGCAGGGAAGATAGCAAGGTAAAACAGAACTACCCAACTAGTGTCCGCACCGAGCCCCTGCAGAGTTCCAACAGAGCACCTGCCGAGCTCCTACTCATGTAGATTTGGATCCAGCCAGCTGGGTGGCTCTGCATTTCTCACTAGCTCCCAGGTGATGGCCTTGCTGCTCCTCCTGCTTTGAATAACAAGGAGGTGCGCCAAGGAAAGAGCTTTGAAAACAGATGTCCAGCAGGGTTATTACATTTCTTTTGTAACGAGCTTTTCTCAGGCTCTTGTTTCCCTACACCTGGATCTTGTGTGAACGGTAGAAGAAATGAAAGGTGTTTTTGTTTGGGGTTTCTCCCTTCCCCCTTTCCAAAAAAGCAGACCTGCACACAGACACCTGGGTTAGGGTATTTTACTGGGGAGTGCATCACATGAAGCACACGCAGGGGGACTGAATGGGAAGAAAGAGAAAAATCAATGAAGAGGTTGTATGGGCAGGGCTGGAGATGTAGCTCAGTTGCTAGGGTACTTGCCCAGAATGTACTGGATGTAGGATGATTCTGGATTTGATCTCCAGCACCGCATAAACAGTTGGGTGTGGCTGTATATGCCTGGAATCCCAGCACTTCCTGGAAGTGGAAGCAGGAGGATCAGAAATTCAAGGTCATCCTGGGCCACACAGCAAGTTTAAGCCTGCCTGCGCAACATGAAACGCTGTCTTAAAAAAAAAAAAAAGAGCCTAGCTGGGTGGCGGTGGCGGCTCTGGGCTTTAATCCCAGCACTCGGGAGGCAGAGGTAGGTGGATCTTTGTGAGTTTTAGGCCAGCCTGGTCTACAGAGTGAGTTCCAGGACAGTACAAACAAAAAAACCAGAAAAAACACGTGAATTCTCAGGTTGCTGCCGGAACATGCAGATTGCTGCTAGGAGCCCACCAAGAAATTGCACTCCTAAAACTCATCCTGCTAGAGGACTGGAGTATTTGTCCGCTGATTCCTATCTTGCATCAGTTAACGGCTACCCTCCAGGTTTCTGTGTCCTCCACCCTGCAGAGAACCTGCCGGTGCTAGGGGCGGTAAGGCAAAGGTTGAAAGCAGTCAGATTCTGGAAGTGCCTGCAGCGGTAGGTGGCCTGAGCTAGGCTGAGGTGAGGAGGAAGAACAGCTTTGGCTACTGCAGAAAGCTTCCAGGCTGTGCATGGCGCTTGGATTCTGAGTTCATAAGCGGCCCACACAAGCTCTTGCTTACAGTGATGTTCATGACTGTCATCATCCAGCTGTGTTGGACATCTTGCCCACAGAGATGTCATGGAGAAATCTGTCCATTGCTTTCCCTGCCTTTCAAGTCCCATCAGGAAAAATAGGTGACACCATAATCTCATCATGGTTCTTGGTCACTGTAGGAAGAGGCTACTTCGATGCCTCACAGAGTCTGCCTTCACCTACTTCAGTCTATCGCCACTCTTGACATTGAGAGTGGCTTTTCCTTGACATAACAATCCTTTGACATAATGGTTAGGATTGTCTCCATTTTATAGCCAGGAAAACCTGAGGCTCAGAAATGCCAACTCACTTGCCCAAGGTCATTCAGTAAGTGGCAGAAGAGAGATGTAAACACAACTCACAAGGGGGAATTTTAAAAAAATGACCCTCTCTGTAGTCATCGAGACTAACACCCTTTCACTCCTCAATCCTGTGCATTCTCTGAGTTATTTCTCTTCACCAGCTTATCTCAAACTCCAGGAATGCTTAGCTCCGAGGTTGTTCAACTCGAATGACTACCTGGTCAGTGGTACTTCCTAGAACCATATCTAAGGAGGAAGTGAGCCCAGTTTATCCAAGACTGATGTACCATCCATACTTCTTGGTCCCTGACCCAATTCTTCCCCCTCTACAGACCTCAACCTCTGCTCAGTACCTCAGAGAAAGACTGCGAGGCCCCTTGTTTCTTCCTGAGGCCACACTAAAATAAGTCCCTTTTCTGCTTGACCACAACTTGTCTCACTGCTGGTTGGAATGCCATGGAGAGTATAGTTCAGCCCAGAGTGTTAGGGCTGCAAGAACCAGGACCTCTGGCTGAGAATTCTGGTAAGTGACTCAGTGGCTTCCATGGGAGAAACTTCCATGTAAGTTCCAATGAGATTTAAATATAAATCTATATTACACTTCTTTTTTGCATTTTTTTTTTGAGACAGGGTTTCTCTGTGTAGCTTTGGAGCCTATCCTGGAACTCTCTCTGTAGACGAGGTTGGCCTCGAACTCACAGAGATCAGCCTGCCTCTACCTCCCGAGTGCTGGGATTAAAGGTGTGTGCCACCACTGCCCAGCTATATTACACTTCTGATAGATGAGAACAGTAGGAAAAAAACTAATCTTGTTCGTACACAGCTTCTTGTCCCATTAAAACATAGTAGGTCCGTCAGGCAATGTTTTTTCCTTTATAAAACAATTTACCATAAGTAAGAAAAATGTATTTCCTTTCTCAACTCAGCATGTATTTACTCACTGTTGGTATTTACTAGGCTGAATAGGTACATTGACATAAATGAATTTTTTCTTGGATAATTGGTATGTGAATAAATCTCAACTCTATAAAGCAAAAGATGTATTGAGAAAAGAAATGAATTAATTCAATGATTTAAGATCATTAGTTTAAAAATGTCACCATAAGATTTCTTCAAGTAATGATTTTCCCAAGTTCATCAAAACAGGACTCCCACACACATTTGGGGAAAACAAGTTCTTCTCGAAATAAGAAAGATCCACCCTTCTGCTGTTAGTAGAAAGCTGTTCATCCTCCATTTCCAAGCAGTGAGCTCTTTACCATGTTGGTTTCACTGTACACAGAAAGGGTTGGAACTTTCAAGTTCGAGGCAGCCAGCCTTTAATAATTAATCGGTAAAGCTCTTGGGCAAGGGTTCTTCAATTCTTGTGCTGCTTTCTTCTCACTTCAACTGTTCACTGTAGAGAATGTAGAGGCCAAATGTCCACTTGAAGACGCTGGCAGTCCACTTGGAGAGGCGAGCAGAACACAGTAGGAACAAGCTGTGTCCAAACACCAGTGAGCTACACAATAAGGCTGAGTGTGTGTGTGTCTGCCTCTGCCTCTACGTGCTGAAGTCACTTCAGGGAGGGGAGAGGGGAAGGAGATCAAAGAGAAAGGTAGATGAGATGGGAAGAGCACTGGGCTGGGAGCCAAGAGAAACTTCTAGATGAGTCTCTTCCCTGACCCTCTGTAGCATCTTAGGTGTTCGCTTCTCCATCACAGACTGAGTCTTAACTAGTTGGCAGTCTAGCAGGATGCACAGGGGATTGGCACTCTGCAGACGCACATGATACCCAGAGAACAAGGAACTGTGTTTGCTCACCCAGTGTCTCCTGAGCACCAGCTACTTACCAGGCACCATGCCAGGCACTGGAAGGCAGAAGGCCAACAACTCTGCTAAAATAGCTGCAGCTCCCCAAATCCACCTGACTCCTCTGGCTTCTACACCTTTGCTTGTAGTATGATACTTAGCTCATGGCCTTCTCTCATTCTGTTAGCCATTGGGAAACTAGTGACTCTTCAAACTCCTGGATAGAAATCATCTCGTTTAGGAACACTTTCATATTTGTCTGCTCAAGCTTCTACAATGGAACACCACAGACTGGGAAGCTTCAATGTATAGTTCAAAGTTCTGGAGGTCAGAAGTCTGAAAAAACCTGTTATGATACAGTTTTTGGTAATAGTTTTTTCCGTGGTTTGCATATGGCCATCTTGTATTTCCCAGGGCAGAGAGAGAGAAGGAGGGGGAAGGATGGATGGTAGAGGGAGGGGGAATGAGAGGGAGGGAGGGAGGGAGGGAGGGAGGAAGGAATCCTGATTATTCATAAGGGCACTACTTGTTATAATGAAGGCCCTACCCTGATGACTCTATCACTGCCCCCCCAGAGGCTCAATCTCCTATACTGCTACTTGTTCAATATGATTCGAATTCATGAATCTGGGAAGTGTGTGAACACACACACACACACACACACACACACACACACACACACACGTGAAAGTATATATTCACATATATAAAAGTAAAAATGACTTCAGGAATAAAGAGGAATAGTGGGAAGGGAGGAGGGCTAAATATGGTCAAAGCACATTATATACTTGTATGAAAGTCACTCTATGAAATCTATCATTATATATAACAAAATAAGCCAATAAAATTATATAGAAACCTCCCTCCCGGAAAATTCCATAACACTAAGGCCAGAGCCAGAATATGATGCAAGGATACAGAGAGGGGCCAGACAGTTTCCTTCTGTACACCATTATTATCTCATCTGTCTCTGTCTACTTTCTGTTGCTACAATGGAAAGCTACAACCTGGTTAACTTATAAAGCAAAGAGGTTTAGAAATTGGTTCAAGAAATTGGAAAGTCCCAGAGTACTGGGCTGACATTGTTACAGGTAGCCCACCAGAGATGACCACTTAGACACAGTGTATAGTCAATTGAAAGTCTTTATTCTAGTTGGTTAGAACCACACCCAGGTATTTGGAGACCTAGATGTGGCCCTGAGTGTCCAGAGCACAGGGTTTGTGAAGGAAAAAAAAAAACACATCCTGGCAACTTGTTTGACAGCTGCGAGAGGTAGGGAGGAGATGGGGGTGGCCTTCATAGAGTAAGCAGTTTAACAGAAGCTAAGATGAGCAGTTAGCTGTAGGGGGTTCCACACAAGCAGGTAGTTTAACAGAAGCTAAAATAAATTAGTTAGGACATCCTGACCTCAGGTTCCTAGAATAGAGTTGGGTAATTTTCCATGGGATTCTCCATAAAGGAGATCAAATTCTAGTTAAACCTGAAATGGCCTCAGCAAGAATACAAGACAGAGGAACCTCTGCACTGTTTTGCCCTGTCACAGTGTCTACTCAGCATCTGGTAGGGGTTTCATAGTGCATCTTAACAGAGCAGAGGGTCTTACATAGCAAGCTAGAGCAAGGGTACCAGCTAGGGTCTCTTCTTATAAAGTTGAGAATACAGTCATGGGGCCCTGCCTTCATGACATCATCTAATCCTAATTACATCCTCAACTGCCCTCCTCCAAATTTGAATGTGATTTGGGGATTCCTTTTCCAATATAAACACTTTTGAGGGACACAGTCAAGCAACAGGACCATCTTTCTAATGAAGGAAAGCCAATGTCCAAATCACTTGCCTGTGATGAGATCAACACCAAGATAAGTGAGGGGATAGATGAATACATAAGACGAATTTCTATGACAGCGTCTTTACAAGTTTCTAGGCTTGTTTTTTAGTATTTCATGGTTACTGCCGTCCCAGTTTAGGCACCAGAGTCAGGCTCGATGTGACATGAGATCTGATCTCAGCCTCTGTCTGTAGCTGCTCTAGCCCAAGTCCCTGGACCCAAAGCAACCCCAGGTCCATGTGATCAGCTTCTTTGACACCAATTTCTGACCAGTCCAAGTAATCAACTCCAGGCTTAGGCTCCAGGAACAGTTTTATATAAAATTTCTAAGATTTCAGTAAATGGCATGCTGATGAAATCCACAGATGAGCTGAAACTGAACTGTTCATAATTGACTAAGGCTGAAACAGAGTCTCTAGGGGGCCCAGGAGGCTAGAAGTATGGTGGAAAAAAATAACCATGTGAAATTCAGCCTGGATGAAGGCCAGCAAACCTCATGTGTGTGCTGCCAAGTCCTCCCCACAGTTAACAGAAGGCGGGAAAGCTGTGGACAGCAGCGGGGTTTAGGGAGACAGTGGGGCGGGATGTGGTAAGGGTTTGGGTTCATAGCCCCAACCCAGTCATTTGGGGGTGAGTCTGTAGAGATGGCACATAGACTAGGGAACTGGCTCTTGCCTAAATGGGCCCAGAGAAATTCCAGAGGGGACAGCAAGAACCAAGAAATGCAAAGGGGAGCAAATTTTCAGGCACACGGGAGAGGAGGGGTGTTCTAGATGAGTCATTTTTGACAGTTTGGTGCCAGGGATACAGAATCTATAGCACCCATCTGTCGTGTCCCCCACCACCACCACCCAGAGAGTTCCATATCAGGCCTCAACCCCAGAAAAAATTAGTCAGCAAAAACTGACAATGAGGACTGGAGAGATGGCTCAGACGTTAAGAGTGCTGACTGCTTCTGCAGAGGACCCGAGTTCAGTTCCCAGAACCAAAAGTGGGCAGCTCCCAACCGCTTGTAATGCTAGCTCTAAGGAGATCCAATGCCTCTAACCAATGGGGGCATCTGCACTCACATATACTTTCTCTCTCTCTCTCTCTCTCTCTCTCTCTCTCTCTCTCTCTCTCTCTCACACACACACACACACACACACCATTAAAAAATAAAAATAAATTATTCAAACAAAGATAGTTATCAAAAAGCTCTGGACTCCTATCCTGTTCTGAATCTTTAGGCCAGTTCAGCTCCTGTTGCCTCATCTGAAGTTGGTATGTTAGATCTTCCGCAGAGAGTGTCCTGAAGACAATGCCTGGGCATTGAGTCCACTGCTGGAGCCCTCACCTTGTCTCTAGCTTTCCACATCCCTTTCCGTCAGATCCCACCTTCCACTGAGACAGCATGTTCTCTCCTCCACTAGAAAAGACATGACCCACCAAACGCTGCCCTCAGCCAAGTCTCCACTGCTAAAAGAATGCCACTTTATGGCCGGCTCCAGTTGAATTTGTTACTACATCCGTTATGGCTGAATGAATGGGAACTGCCATACCTTTAGCTAGAATAAAAGTTCTTAATTCTGAGCTTTTCCTCAAGTCATCTAAAACAAGTTTTTGTGTATCAATTTTAACACCCTAGCTAAATCTCTAGTCTGGTTAATTTAGGGGGCTACAGCCCAGTGAAGACCTATACTGTGAATTCCATCTGGATGTGAACTACTGTCCTTCAGTCTTGCTGTGGCCAAAGCTTGAACCCTGGTGAATCGGAACCCTAACCGGTAGCCTGAGTCTTCAGCCTAATGGGTTTGCTTAGATGAGATGTGAAGGGTGCCGGCCAACTTCATCTCTAGAGCTTCACAACATCTCATGGAAGCCACACTGACTCATTGGTTCTTTCCCTCTCTATTTTGAGCCCTCACTGAACTTGAAGTTGCACAGAATCATCTCCCCCAGAGAAGGTAAGCTCTTGGAGTGTGTCCTCCGGGCACTTGTTGTCTCCATCTGGTGATGAGCCGCTAGGATCCAAAGGTAACCCATGTAAAGTATAACATATTCTCTCCGGCTGCCCTGGATCTTAGCCCAAAGGCAGAGACGTGATTCTTTCACTGCAAGGAGCAGATGCCAAGGTATGGATGTGCCTATGGGAGATGGCCATGCTGAGCTGGGCTGCAATCTCTCTCTCAGGCCCACCAAATCAAGGAGCAGTAAGTCTTCTCCTTCCTGGAGCACATGGATTGTGCCAACCTCCAGCCAGCAAGAAAAGGTAACCACTGCCGCAGAACTTGGCTCCAACACCAGAAGAAAGACTGGCCTCCATCTGGACGTCGCTCATGGTGAGCAGTTCCAGCCTGAGACCAGGAAATATCCTGTCAGCTTTCTCAGGCCAGCCCCACTTTCTCACATTTAGCCCCTTGTGTCCGGAATTTGGGTTCAGAACATGTGTTCCCTATAAATAGAGAGCTTAGAAAGGAAACTAAACATTCAGGCAGTTCTTGTCACCTCCATCATTCCTATGTCTTCTACAACACCAAGGCCTTTTCCAAGCAGCTGCAGCCAGCTATGTTCTTGTTCACAGATTTCTTTCAAGTGGGTCCTTATGTGTCTAGCTTCCTTGCAGAGTCGGTCTAGCTCTGTATCTGTTGCCTAAGGAGCTGTGCTGCTCCATCAAGCTAGAAGCTCTCATCAGCAGAGCCTGCTTGTGTCTGAACAGGGCTTTTGCATCCAATGGACACTTATTCTCTCATTGATCTAACAACTATTTACTGAGCACATACTATCTGCCAGACTCTGAACTAGGATATTGCAATGAGAAAACTAAGTCCCAAGAGCTGCGGCTGTGCACACCTCTAATCCTAGCACTGGAGAGACTGAGCCAGGAGGATTGCTGAAAGTTCAAGGCCAGCCTGAGTTACACAGTGAGTAAAGACCAGATGGGGTAACGTCGAAAGAATCTGCTTCCAAAAAAAGAAAGAAAAAAGGGAGGGAGGGAGGGAGGGAGGGAGAGAGGGAGGGAAGGAAGGAAGGAAGGGAGAGAGGGAAGGAAGGAAGGAAGGAAGGAAGGAAGGAAGGAAGGAAGGAAGGAAGGAAGGGAACGTTCCCAGCTCCATACCTCATGATTCTGTCATTTTAGTGGAGGTCAAGGGAAGCAATAGGAGGTTCAACCATCAAGAATGAGGCACCGACTTCCTGTGACACTTTAAGGCTAGGTTCCGCCCAGGGTCCTCAACTGTATTGTGACCATCTTTCCAGAAGAAATGTTTCATCTAAGGATCCTACCTGGAGGCAGGTCCACTGTGCCCTGTCACCTACCAACCACTGTCCTACCCCAGGCAGGACAGGTTGGATGAGCACTCACAGAGAGCCATTCATCACTCACACAGCTACAGGGAACATACTGAGTTTCCTGGAAGGGCGGGGAAAGGAGGGAGTTTCCAGGTCAGTCTCAGAGCAGAAGGGGCCGACCAGGAAGAGCAGCAGCAGAACCTTCCTTTGGGGTCTGTTGTTAAGATGTCTGTCACCTGTGCTGAATAACTGACCAGCGTTGGAATCCAAACCCATATCCTCTTCCTGGCTGCCTGCATGCGTTATCTACTCCATTCCAGCAAGGCAGGTCACTAGGAGCCAGGGCCAGGCTGTGGAGCCTAAGGAGGCAGGCCTGGGAACATCATCTGCCCCAGAGTTTGTCTAGCGTGGAGAAATGCCTGACTTGAAGAAAAAAACAAAAGACCAAGTTAACAAGGTAAATCTCCCAGGAATCTATAGGAGTGGTAGGGATGATGGGAAGGGTACAGAGATACACACTGCTCCGATCTCCCTTCCAGAGAACTTTCTACTGGAAGCAGAGTTACTGACAGCTCCAGCTGCTACTCTTTTAATCTTTGGTGGTGTTCACACCAAGACTATGCTTCCTCTAGGCTGTTCCTGGCATACTCAGAAGTCTGGCAGGGATACTAGATCTAGCCTGTTCCTGCTCAACATGGGACTCCTCCAACAGACCAACTTTGTTCTGGAATCTCCCATTAACCTGACCAAGAATTTCTCAGAACTTCACTGGGTTTTTGAACACTTTCTACCCTAGTCTCTTTTCTCAAGTGGGAGTTCAGTGCCACAATCTAAGGACTCTCTGTTATGGTTTGAATTGGAAACATCCCCTAAACCCTCATATGGTAGAGGCTTGGTGCTCAGCTGGTTGATTCAATCAGTTGAGAGGTGATTGGATCCCCAGGGTTCTGACCCAGTCAATAGATTGATTCTCAATGAATTCTTAATCTCATGACATCATCGAGAGGTGACAGAAACTTCCAGAGGTGGAGCCTAGTTTGGAGGAAGTAGTCACTGGGGGCATGTACTTAGGGTCTGTGTCTTGTTCCAGGTCTTTCTCTTTGCAGTCATCAAGAGATGAGCAACTCTGCTCCACTGTGCTCTCTGCCATGATGTAGAGCCTCAACACAGGTCCAGGAGAATAGGGCAAGCAAGCCGGGACTGAAACTTATGAAATTGTGAGCCCAACATTAATTTTCCTCATTTTAAATTTAAATAGATTTCTTCTATTTGTTTGTCCAGTGTGGAACCCAGCCTATGGGATGGTACTACCTACACTCAGGGTGAATCTTCTCTCTTCAGCCAAACCGTTCTGGAAATACCTTCATAGACACACCCAGATGTATGGTAATTCTAAATCCAATCACATTGACAATTTGATTAAGCAGCACATCTTTTAACTATTGTCTCCATCTACTTTTTCAACTAGGCACTCCAGAAGTCTTATAATCATCCCCAACATATACAACTGTTTGTTTATTTCAATTAGACATTGAAAAGAAATCCAGTTACCTCGCTTTACCCAAGAGCTGTGTCCTGAAGTATTTGAACATAAATTGAATTTGGGAGAAGTCAATCCTATTCCACACATCCCAAGGGGGCTCACAATTACAGAGAGCTCTTCAGAACACCCCAAAGTCAGCATGCCATGTATCTGAACTAATAGCAATGCTGACCATAAAATAAATGACTGTGAATATACTGTAGAGAAATCAAGCACACAGCAGTTGCAGTGAGTTCTTGGCCCTGAGGGGAACTCCCCACCCACTGGAAAGAGGCAGGATTCTTGGAGAATAAAAAGCCATAGAGGGTGTGGGTGTTGGTATCATAGGTAACCCATTGAGAAGCAGGAGAGAGTTTAAAGAATTTTCAGAGACAGAACACAGAGAATGGATACCTAGGCCTCGGCTCTGGGCCTTCCTATCCCTGCTACATGGTGTCATCCCCTTCCTGTCTTTCCCTGACTATCTTAGTTGCTCCAGGGGCCTCCTACTCTGCTCCTTAGGCCCGGCCACATGCTTGGCTGCCTGAAGAAGACCTGGCATGGTTCCCAAAGCCAGAGGTGGGATACAATTTCGTGGGCTGATTGGAGTGTGGCCAGCCCTCAGGGCCAGCTGCAGGGCACAAGGCCAAGTTGACAATGCCAACCACTGGAGACAGGGTGGCAACTTCTGCTCTAGCTTCCAAATACCAGTTGAGGTTTTCTTCTACTTTGGTATGTGGAAACTATTTCTATTCCGATTGTGCTTCTGTTTTGTCCTATATTTTCCCCTTTTCTGTTTAATAGTGTCGGTGGTTATGCCTGTAGGTGTGACAGGGAAGGGCAAGACGAGCTCAGGAGAGCAGTAAGTCAGCAGAGCATGCCCTGGTTTTGCCCGCCAGCTTCTCCACTAGCTTGCTCTCCGCCGTTCCTGGGCCCTATGCCTTCCGTGGCTTGTTCTCCAAAGACAAAGACCAGCAAGGCTCCTTTTCTACCCCCTTTTCTTCCTCATCGCAAATTGCTGGTAAATGGGACATTAGCTGTTCCTGAGCTGCCCTTTTCTCTCGGCACCCTTTCTCTGGCCCATCAAACCCCAAATCCTGTTTATAGACTACAAATCCCACATGAGTTTCCTCAGCCCCCAGCTCTTCTCTGAGCCCCAGACCCACATATCTGACAGCCCTATCCAGCGGGATGCTTCATGGGTGTATCAGTGCTACATGTCCACAAGGGGCCCGTCATTTTCAGTTTACCTGTGCACCAAATAACATACCTCTTCAAGAAAAGGCAAATATTCTCTACTCCATTCTTCCCTATCTTAATGCATGGCACCACCACTTTCTTAGCTGTTTAAACTAGGAAAATGAAGGCCATCGTGAACTCGGCCCTTTATTTCACACACCGCACACATCTAACCTGTCAACAAGTCTTGCTGCTACCACCTCCTAGATAGACCTCAAATGTGTCCACAACTCTCTAGTCCCACAT
>CABHPP010131456.1:40405-59801 GCA_902168425.1 Peromyscus attwateri | reverse complement strand
CCCCCCCAAAGAACCCCACAATTTTTAAATCTTTTTTTAATAGAAGTAACACAATGCAAAAATAGTCATTCTAAATTTGGAGTTACATAAACCCATGTTTCATATCCTTACTTTAAATTATACCACTTATTATCAGTGTTTCAATAGTTATTGTTTAAGAGAAACACTAAAGACTTGTAGAAAGAACATGGAGGATGTAAGAACAAATCTTCCAAAGATAGTAGAGATAGTGAAGCTTTGCAAAGGAGCATAAATTTATATCTGAACATTTAGCTAATAGATGTTTTGAAAAAATGCAATTACCACTCACGAGTGACCATTTAAATGTGAGGTGTAAGAAGAAAGATTGAATCATATATAACACATTACAGAGGTGGTTGCCCTCAGTGTCTGATATAACAGATAATTGTAGTCTAACATTCTAAAACTCTAATAAAGTAACAGAACTGGTGGCTTAAGAGAGCACAGAGTCATTCTTTCACTGAATTAGTACCTACAGATCTGAAATCAAAGTTTTAGAGGTTTGAGGGCAGTTAGGGTGATCTTCAGATTTCAACCACCAACTCTGTACATAGCCCATCTCCTGGCATCTAACCTCAGAAGGAGACAGAGAATGACTTGCTTTTAGGAGGATTTGGGTGGAAAAGAAACACTAGGATCATTTTTTGGCCAGTTAACTGGTGGTACCTTGAGAAGCAGAATTCACACAAATGCAAGCAACTCAATAAACAGGTTGGTTTGTAGGTAAATGAATGGAGCAGTTGTAGCAAACTTGGTATAAATTGTGTGATGATGTAGGTCATGGAAAGATAGATGTTTTAGCATCAAGATTTGTAGGTATAAACCAGGAGGTGGTGGAACACGCCTTTAATCCCAGCACTCAGGAGACAGAGGCAAGAGGATCTCTGTGAGTTCAAGGCCAGCTTGGGCTAAAAAGTGAGTTCCAGGAAAGGCTCCAAAGCTACAAAGAGAAATCCTGTCTCAAAAAAACCAAAAAAAAAAAAAAAAGATTTGCAGGTGAATATTACAAACGAAATGTGCAATATGGAATAGAAGAACACAGTATCTAAGGAATAGAATCATTGAACACATCAGGAAATGCAAACAATAAGTAAAAGGCCAAATGTGTCTTCTCTTGCAAATTGTTATCTGAAGTACCTAAATGAAAGTAAGAGAGAGCTTTGACTTTGGCCTTATTGCAAAGTGAAATATGACTCATAGCCACTACCCAATTTCAAACAAAAAGTAATAATCAAACATTTGTAATAACGAAAGAAAGAATGTGAAAAGTAAAGATGAAGAAGAAGGCAAGAGTCAAATCACTAATGCTTGGCTGGAGAGATCACTCAGTAGTTAGTGCTTGCTGATTTTGCAGAGTACGAGTTTGATTCCTAGTGTCCATGTCATGTGTCTCATACCTGCCAGTAACTCCAGCTCCAGGGGATGTGATACCATCTTCAGGCTTCCACTGACACCCCCATGCATGTAATGTTTGCAAATTCATACAGTCTCACACGTGCCTAAATGAAACATACAAATACGTCTGTGATAAAATATACTATTGTCAATGGAGTAGAAGGTTTTCCATGATCATTTAGAAACAGAAAATGTAAAGTCATGTCCTTTGGACCAGATCAAAATTCTTAATGTAATACTGTAGGAAGAATGGAGACAAAATTGATCTCTTGAGAGTCATACTATAATGAAGCTCACTTATAAAACTGTCTCATTTATCTTAGTTTGGAAGAATTCTGGATATTTGACCTCCAGTCACCGAGACAAGGATCCTCAACTGTGTTTGAAATAAAGACAGAAATGAGGGCCTGTCTGTGCTGGACTAAGACCTAGCTGAAAAGCCAAAATGAACCACATGCAGCAACAAGCAAAAATCAGACTGTGTCTTCAACATGTCTGTACTCAGGCTTGCTGCATGAAATAAGTTTTGTTTGCTAACAGTGTTTCATATAACCTAATTCAATTAAGTTTTCGACTACTTCCACAGAAGAGTCTGTCTTCAGTTTTTCCATGTTTCTCATTCTCTTTTGAGTTTTCATAAGAAATACCTTTAATAATCTGTAGTTGGAAGTTTCTCCGTGTCCCACCCAGCAGGTGGTTGGGACAAATCTCTCATCCACAGTCCTGCAGCCTTTTATAATATAATCACACAGAGGCTTAATATTCATTATAACTGCTCAGGCTGACTATTGACTAGCTCTTACTCTTAAATGAACCCATAATTCTAATCTATGTTTAGCCATGTGGCTTGGTACCTTTGCTCAGTTCTGCCTTCACATCTTGCTTCCTCTGTGTCTGGCTGGCGACTCCTGACTCAGCCTTCCTCTTCCCAGAATTCTCCTAGTTGCTTACCCCACCTATACTTCCTGCCTGGCTACTGGTCAATCAGTGTTTTATTAAATCAGTTTACAAGAGCATTATCCACAGCAATAATCCAGAAATATTCTCCATATAACAATATATAAATTTGCTAATAGAAATATTAAACAATATGAACCTTTCACAAATGAACACTAAGTGATAATTTGATGACATTTCAATTTCTACCTATTTATTTTTAAACTAACCATAATTACTATTAAGTATATTAGACTGTATCCAACTCCAATCATTTCTCATATTCTAAAATAACATCCATTTTAAAAATAATTTTATAGTATCATTCCACTCTCAGTACCTAATCTAAACAGCTTATGGTAAAAGCTCTGGAAAATACATTTCCACCATGAGGACATGTTCAATTCTGTGCTCCCTATTAATGCTAGAAGATTGTTAGTGCTCCAGCATCTGCTGATCCTTTGGCTAATGGTATCATAACTGCAATCTGCTTATCTTTGGAAATAGAATTCAAGCTATATATTTCTGCTTATATTTACTTTATTCTGATGACAGTCACTGTTCAGGCACATTTTCAAGTGTAATTTCTTATTTAGTGATTTATCATAACTTCAAATAACTTATTTCCAAGTAAAGTAAAATTTCATTGAAACTATTTAACATTATAAAGGGATATAGAAAATATTTATACCATAAAGTTTATGAAAGAACTAATAAGTATAATAAAACAGCTATCTTTAATACCCTTTTCCTAGAGTTAATAATCTCTGAACTACATTGAATTCATACAGATTATTTTATTTTAATGTGTTTTAACTTTGCTCCATATGTAGTCAATGTTACATAATTTATTACACTTCATTTCTTATGGAACAGATGAGCTGTTTTTAAAGATGAAGCAATGAAATTGATCCTTCATAGGCATTGCCAAATCAGTGTCTCGGCCAATGAAGGGCTCTAGATGGTTGCTTCAGGCATTGACTTACCACGTGATTGAAACTCTACATGAAATCACAAGTTGTCCTGAAGTGTAAAACATGTGTATGTCTATACTGTTGCTCTATCTAGAATAACATGCCTTGACCTGTTTCCTTGACCTTGAAAACAAATAATGAATATGATACCCATGTACTATTGATACACGGAATATAGTAAGTTTTCATTTTTGCTTCTAAACTTGATAAAATCAGAATATTGCCACATTCAATTGATTAATATTGGAGAAAATTATTTCTGTGGATAATTAATAAAATTATGGATGCCTAAACTTACTTGTTCTCTTTCAATAAGAGGATATACAGACACAAAAGTGAATGGAATTGAAATGATTGGAACTGAAGTTTGATATGCTTTTCCATCAATATAAGCTATAGTAAGACTTAGTCACTTTTTAATATAGTGTAATTTTCACTAAGGATGTGCATGGGTTGTTTAAGTTAAGTCTATTCCAGTAAATTTCAGTTATTTGAGTAGCTTTCCTTTTTTAACATGTATATTTTTATACTTTCTACATGAGTATGTATTTACATCTTTCTCCCATGTATGTTCTTCCCGTCTCTAAAATTTAAGACCTCATATTATTTATTATTGTTATATGTGTATATGTGTGTGTGTGTGTGTGTGTGTGTGCGCGCGCGCGCGCTTCTATGTATACATAAAAATAACATCCTGGATCTATTTTTCACTCATATGTACATGTGATTAGGGCTAACCACTTAGTTTAGATGAGTGTTGAGAAAAGTGATTCTTCCTCTCTTAGCAGCCATTAATTACTCATAGCTCTTCAGTAAAACAGTTTGTGAGATTTCCTCCATTCCTCAGTTGGTGCTATCTTTATGCCGGTCTAGTTTAGATGGCCATATTATTATAAGTTTTGGGTACAGCTCCCCATAATGTATGGAAGACACTGT
This sequence comes from Peromyscus attwateri, assembly GCA_902168425.1. Lineage (NCBI taxonomy): Eukaryota > Metazoa > Chordata > Mammalia > Rodentia > Cricetidae > Peromyscus > Peromyscus attwateri. The sequence goes on along the minus strand of CABHPP010131456.1, from coordinate 55,539 downwards.
CTTTCAAAAGATATTATGTCTTCTTCCTTTTCTCACCTTTCAGTGTATTGTCTGATAATCTATGAGCTTTAAGTGTAGGGCTTTTCTGTAGATGTACAAGTTGGGGATGCACACACCATGGCCTGTTGCCCTCTACACTGTGACTACATATGACTTTCTGTAATGTTCTCCACATAATGCAAAAAAGAGCTTTTTGATGAGGGTTGAAACCTATACTTATCTGTGGACTTAAGGATAGCTATTTAGAATGTATTTGGGAATTACACTGGTTTAGAAAATTGGCAGTTTGCCCATGGTTATCTTGAAGTACTTGAAAGTAGGTATGAATTCCAAACACAGGACTTTTATGATATCTTGTGGAAATTACCTAACACTGAGAAATAGTTCTCATAACATCTGAAGGTGCTTCCAAGGGATAATATAAGTGAATAGTACTATCTAGTTTTAAGAACTAGAATCACAGTAATGAACATCATGGCAAGATATAGCCAAGATTGCAAAAGTAGTACCCGTGTCTTAAAGGTAACAAGCATTTATTTAATTGGACATTCAATAAGAGGGAATTCATGCCTAGGATTGTGAACCTAGCTAACCATGATAGTTGTTGAGATCATGGACATAGCAACCTTCTTAATAAATTGGTTGAAATCAGTCCAGAATTTAAGATTTCAGGTCAGTTGGAAAATAGTTGTCTTTCTCAATATTTTTCAAATATATAAAATTTTGTCGTCTTTCCACTGGCTAAATTTTCATATTCATCACCAGATTTTTTTTCCTGTAATAAAAACTACTGAATGTCTTTTCCACAGACACCATCATTCTCTCTATAAAATGATTCAGTTTAGTTAATGTTCCATGTGACAGTAGAAATAACACAGTAAGCTCTTTTTTTCTCCTTTATATCAAATGTCTTAACATCTCTTCTCCATTTTCATCAAGACTCTTTATTGCCTCTTTCATTAAATTTTCTCTTTTTCCCCTTTATACAAAAAATTTAAGTCCTTATACTAAATATTTTATTCAGGAAAACAGTCCAAAGCAGCACAAAACCAAAATTCAAGGCACTTGTAGTATCTGCAAGCTTCCAATTTGACTTTCCTGACCAGAAGTGTCTCAGGCAAAAGTCCATCTATTCAAGTCTTCATAAAACAACTTTAGTATCTTAGTTACTCATTTTGACTTCATGGTATTGGGAACTCAGAAATTTATTTATGTAGCTGATTTCACACCATTTCTTGTTTACTTTGCCTTCTCCTGGGATGTAACCCTTTTTCTTGTTATTTTTTTTTTTTTCTTTAAGCACAGGATCAAATTTTATCATTTCTTTTTCTCTTGATGTTTTACTCTTTGATTCTATGTTACCTTCTTCATTATGCCCACTAAAGCAGCTATTTGAGACCACTAAGGAATTTTCCTGTCTTTAAACACTGGTTCCAATGTTCTCTGGGCCTAATTACATGTGAACAGCCAACAGTAAGTTCATTTGAATTTACAACAAGAAATTTTCCATAGGTGAATTTCAGTGCAATTCTAGCATCAGACAACTTGAAAGCAGTAAACAGTTATGGAGGCTTCTTGAATAATTTCAAGGGCAAGAGTTCCTGAAAATCCCCAAAGCTGGATACACCAGATTTCCACATTATTAAGTTGGGTTTCTTCATCTTCTCATGTTCTCTTCTTTTCTTATTTTCTCTCTTTTTGAAATTTTATTTTTTCTTTTATTCTTGGACTTCAATATTTTGAGCATGAATTTGTGGACTTTACATAGGTGTATTAGGCTATGATTTGGCAATAAAAGGGGGCAGCCTTCAATAGATTTCCTGTGGGCTGAGTGGAGCAAATGGAGAAGGGTGGAGAGTGGTTAAAATGCCAGGGCATGAGGGAGTCTCTCGAGATTTTCTAAGTGTCCCTAGAAGTCATGGATTTCACAGCATTCTAAACATGTAGTTATAACTGTCATGAGGTCATTTATCTTACTTACACTGCAGAGTCTGTATAAAATATTATCAAAGCATGCAAGTGAACAAGGCTAACCTTCCCAGAACAGCAAACAAAGTAAGTATTTTTGCTTGTATGTAGGAAAGCAAGTATTCATAGATGATGAATCTTTCTAGTGAGGGAAAAAGCAATAGAAAGACCAGGAAAAGGCAGACGCATATTGAGGAAGATGCAAAGACATGTAGTTATTAAGAGACAGAGACATAAGTCAAGGAGGAGACAGATAAACAAGACTAGAAACACTGACATACAGTCAGGAAGAAAGAGAGACTTCTGTGATTTTACACTAAGTACATCAGTGTGTCTGAGAGCTTTGACTTAAATAAGATTTGTTTACATGGGGGTAACAGAGAAATAAAATTGAAGCAAGCTGGCACAACAAAGAACACTAAAATGATCATAAGATTTATTCAACAGAAATCCAAAAATAAAATATAAGCTCATCAGTCTTAAGGCTATGAATATAGCATTCATGTTATAGTTCACATGCTCAGAGACTAGCATTGATCAGAATGAGGACACAGGACACCTGGCCATCTGTGAGTTGTGATATTAAACACTGAGTTTGCCTGTGAAAGTGAATCAATGCTTACCAAATCAGACCCTATAATAAGAGTGGAATTATAAAGTCAAATAAAAATAACAACAAAACAGTAGAAGAATTCTGCACAATTTCTAGGTGAATGTGTCAGAAAGAAAGATATTGGAAGTGGTCTTATAACTGCATTTTTTTTTAAATTTTACTCAGGCATTTGCTATGATAATATGTACTTGGGTAGGAATTCACAGAGGAATAAATTTGTGTATTCCTTGGCAGTCCCGAGAGTTCATCAGTCTAATAATTTTATGTGTACAGTAAGAGAAGAAAGAGGAGTTGGGTGTGAAAAATATTGTGAGACTTTATTATTTCCTGCTGTGAGAACACACATGATTATCACACTAAACTTCATTTGTTTTTATAATTCATAACTGTTAATCTGAAAGCAAAGAACACTGAAAAACCTCAAAAGAGTTTTTTTTCCCCCAGTTTTTATTTAGGAATGCATTCTAACAAGAGGTAGAAATGAGGGTTCCTCTTTGAAACAGGAAGATAACTACCAGTAAAGTTGTTTTTGACATTTTATCACAGTGCTGCTGCCGACACGTTCATATTGGCAATCTATTTCCCTTCACTTCAAATGAAGCAAATCTATACTGGCTTGTTTTATTTGCCAATATCTGACAAGAAGTTATATTTTTAGTAATTGGAGAGGCTTAAAGAAATACAAAGTTAATTTTAAAATCCTGGAAGGTCAAGCTTTCAAGTAAAATAATTCAATTCCTTCACTTAACTTTTAAAGTAGAGTCATTCTTTGAACTTGTGTAAACTAGCCCCAAATTTTCTCTTTCTTTTAATGCCTATTAAAATAACCAAATGTTATTCTATGAATAACTAGAAATAGGCTTTAATGTTTATTTATTTGTAGATCTTTTTCTTTGTGTCTGGTAGTTCTATGTGTGAAACTGTTTTAAACTCTTTTCCTGCAAACTACTACCTTCTTTTGTGAGCTTTATAGGAATTTCTCAGTAAGTCAGTAGAGATTTAAAACTCCTATCTTTAAGTATTTTTGTCTGAAGTGGATTTGGTCAAAAATGCCTGTTTCATTCACTTTGTAAAAACTTTGTCCTGGAAGACACCTTCCTTTTTTAATGTCTACATTTTGTGAGTCAGCTGCCAATCATGTTGGGAAACTTCATTTCCTGTGTGGTAAGCATAGATACAGATGCCATATAAAAACCCTCATAAGAACTTATATTTACTCATTCATAGTTGAAATGATTTTATATACGTTTAAATTCACAAGTAGCATTCAGATGGAATATATTGGATAAATATTAATCCGCATTTCTAGTAATGTATAAATAGATAGTTAAAAATAGTGGGTCTCAAATTATTTCTTATGTTTTGCTTTATACTTTTTTTTTGTCCTGGCTATTATATTCTTTTTTTCTGGGGTATTATAATGATGTTTTACATTAATTTTATATCTCTTTTATAAGTTTTACATTATTAGTTTATATATTCTTGTATATTTTGACATTTATTTGTCTTATTTTATTTTTCTGGGATGCATCATAACAATTTTAGATTTGGTGAATTAATCAGGCCCTCTGTCTCTCTACGAGTGAATGTGTGTGTGTGTGTGTGTGTGTGTGTGTGTGTGTGTGTGTGTGTTGGTGTGTCTGTGTCTGTGTCTGTGTGTCTGTGGTGTGTGTGTCTAGTTTAGGAAGTTCTACAACAGTAAGCTTTCATATGATTTTTACCAAGGTCTTTAGTGTTACTTATCCACCTCCACACTGCCTTCTCCACCCTGCTCTCCTTGCCTATCCCATTGAACCCTCTTTACTCTGTCATGACCCGTTCATCCTTCATAATATCAACTTTCTAGTTCTACTTCTTGGAAATTTCCACACTATTTCCTCAGTAAAATTTCCATACTCCAATAACTCTTTAAATTTTGTTTAAATTGTAGTATCCCTAGAAGCCAGGATTCCTCCTTATCCAAATAATTAATATATTAATATTAGTTTCTTGAGATCAGTGCAACATTTCCTGAATTCTAATGATGCATTAATGAGGGTGTGATCTGATACAAGTTCAAAGATTCTATATGTTCCAAACGTAAAACTGGTAAGAATTGCTCCAGGATATTCTTAACATCCTGCATCTTCTAACAAGCTGAATACATTAAGGGGCCATGGCTGATTCACCTTCTTCTTTTCATCTGCTTTGTGGGGACTGTCAAGTGGTTTCCTTATTCGATCAGATTATATCAGTTTTATTTTGCTGCATTAAAATTGTCATACACTTAAGTGCTTAAAATCACCTTACAGCCTTGGTGTTCTGTAAACTAGAAGACTTAGCGGATTTGACTTAGTACTCCCGTCAGTTCTATACAAGGTGAAATGAAGGTATTTGATAGGATCTCCTTTTTCTATGGAAGACTGAGGGGAAAGTCTGTTTCTAAGTGAATCTAGGTGCTGACTAAATATACATATATGAGATTTAGAGTCTTAATAGAATTGGCTTCATTCATTGTTTATTCTGAAACATTACCTATATCCTTGGAATAGTACCTTGCTCTACCTGCAAATTAAGAACTGTTTCTTCAAACCATTCATGAACTTCAGTTTCCTTTTATATTGAAAATGATTGTTCTTACCTCTTATGGACTCATATTATTTAATAGATCCAGCCATATTAATCCCACTATTCTGTAGTCAGTTATTACTTAGAAAATAGTAACAGAATTATGGTAATAATGTCACCCATATTCTCGATTTCACAGAATTAAATACGGTGTTTATTTGAATGGCTGTTATAAAAACTAAGCCTATCACATTAATCTTTTGTGATTTTTTTTTTTATTTTCAAAGATTGCTAACCCTGCTAGTCAACAGAATAAGTTATTCTTGGTATTCATATTGAAGCACAGATGTTTGTGAAATTTTTATGTATGTGCATTTGTAAAATATAGTTGTTGGAATGGTTTCGTAGAAATGTAAAGGTTGAGAAGACAGATGAAATTTTATTCTTGCAGCTTGATTTCTATTAATATGTGTGTATGTATGTAGTTGATAAGTTGATAAATTCATAAAATAGCTACTTAACTTGAGCCTTATTCAATTAACCAATGAAGGGGGGATACTTATAGATATGGTTATGGGGTTGGTTTATCATTGAGTGTTTTCCTTATTAAGGAGTGTTATTTATTTAAGACACATAACCTATGACAGACAAGAAAATGAAAAACACACCTGGAATTAGGACACTTACAGCCATCTTTTGGGACAGGATAGAATAGCAGTGACAGTGAAGTTTAATGTACTATCTCCTCTCATTTCAACATACAGGAAACATTCATAGTAGCTAACTAAGTTACTGCATGTGATGCTATTCAGCTGCAAAGCTGGTAGCTAAATATAGGGTTGTAAAGGAGGACTTCCTTTTGAAAGTGACATTTGATCTGCAACTTAGGAGATAAGGGCAGACAGTATCATTCAGGTAATGGAATGCATGTCTTTAGCAGGAAGTAGACCAAATTTGGAGGCACTAAGGGAGAATTAAAATTGCCTTGATTATGGGTAAAAAGAAATTTCAGTGAGAGTGGATATAATGAATGAATGTGGGCATGAAGAAGACAAAATTGTGAGTTAAAACATGCTGAAAAATATGTGGAATTTAACTCAGAACATCATTGGCTTTTGTCAGTGTGTACTAAGAATTCACTAGAAATTTTTAAAGAAAAGATCACCTGAGCAAGATAAATTCTTATTATAAACAATAAGAAGGCTAGTAACACAATACTTTTTAAGAAAAAAAAGGAATTATTAACAAGGCCCAGGCCTCCCCATTATTCATAATGGCAAGGCTTGATTGGCCATCCAAGCAGACCATAGTCAATTTGTTAAGTTAATAATCTTTATGCTCTGTTTAAAGATTCAAATATGTGATATGATTTGTCATATCTTATATGCTTTGTAAAGAAGGATAGAAGAATTTTTTTTTCTGTAAGTGAAGAGAGGTACTAAGTGACAAATTTATAATGAATAGAAATTTAATGTAGAGCTTATTTTCATGTTGGGTGAATTTTTTAATGCTAGAATGCATTGTTCACGAATATTATCCATATGATTTTTCCATTATTTTATGTCTCTTTTTCATATAAGCTTCCAAAACCTCAAGAGTGTGGGGACCTGCCCCACTGGGAACTTAGGTCACCTGTGAAGAGGTGGCCTAGAACCAAGGAAAGGCAAGTGCACGCTGCTCGCTGGTTCCCCAGCCACCCTCTTACACAGAGACAATCAGACGCAGCGGGAAGTCAAGTCAAGCAAGACCTCGTTTATTGATGGGCAATAAGCCTCTTTTATACCAGAAAACCTCAGAACCCTAGGAGAGGATGAAGGAACCAATCAATCACTTTAAAGATCACCCTATTTACAAGTTGTTTATGCCCTGACATCATCTCCTGTTTTTAGCATAAATAACTTGAGCTAACTTCCTTTCTCACTATTTGTCTTTAATCTCCATACAAACAACCCAAGCTAACTTCCTTTTAGCCATCCTTTGTATCCACTCTCTGCACAAACAGCTTAAAGCTTAAGCTCTATTTATCTGAATTTCTCTTGGTACCCTCTTTGCAGCCCATGTATGCTCCACACAAGAGGAAAGTGTAAATGATTACAGAGTTTGTACATACATGGATATATAAAAAATATACCCATAGAATGACTTGTAAATCCCTTAAATCACAAACTCTTCTTCTGGTCATTTAAAGGCTAATTGTAGGAATTATTTTCTAAAAGATTTATTTACATCATCATTCCAATAGTTTTTTTTTTTTAATTAGAACTGTCTAGATGGCAACATGATGCCTCTTGATTCATACCTTATTTCCCTATTCTTGTAAAAATAATACACATAATTAAACAAACAGCAACAATATGTTTATTTCTTTGAGATTTACCACACTCAAAATTGGTCACAAGTAATTGAGAATAAATTTAGAAACTTATTTGAAATTCTTGCAACCTTAGTATAATAAGAATATTATGAAAATTGAGAAAGTCAGAATATAGCAATCTGTTTGAAAATCTCTCTCCATACTAGTTGAGTAAATTGCCTTTATAGTCTTGGTAATAGCAAATTCTGTGACTATCTCAGTGAATATAGCAGTGAGGTAAAGACAATCAAGTAAAGTTTGCAAATACAACTGGGAGAGTATAAAAAATGATTCTATAAAATATAAATCCAGCTTAAAACAACTGCTTCAGATTTTAGTACAGGTGATCTTTGAAGGAAATATTCTAGTGTGACTTAGAAAAAAATATTCTTCGTGAATTTGATTGATGGACTCCAGAACATAACCCCGGAATCTCTATTGAAAAAGTGTAGGTCAAATGCTATATATCTCAGAAGTGGGAAATAAAAAATTTCTTCATATTTGATATTACTCAAATGCAGACAAAACCAATAGACGTTACGAAATAGTCATTGTAGAATCAGAATCAACTAAATAATCTACTAACATAATGGAATATATAATAATAATAATAATAATAATAATAATAATAATAATATGATAGCATACATACAAAGGGGCAATATTTATCCTTATTTATTTATTTTATAAAAGACAAGGTTACATTACCATTTTTAAAGTAAAGTTGTAGATAAAAGGTAGAAAATTTTGTCATGAATTACAGATTGCCTAACATAATTATAAATGTATAATCATACAATTGATATTAAAGATATGTGTGTGTGCAATAATGATAGATTGATAGATACAGAGAGAGAGATGAAAGCTGGCTATTTAGATGGCTAGATGATAGACACATGATTGATATATAGGAAGATAGAAGATAGATGATAGATGACAGATAGATAGATATAGATACATAGATACATACATATAGATAGATAGATAGATAGATAGATAGATAGATAGATAGATAGATAGACAGACAGATAGATAGATAGATGGATGGATATATAGACAGACAGACAGATAGTTAGAAAGAAAGAAAAAATAAGAGATAGGAGCAAGGCACACATAGAGAAAAACCACTCAAATTCTCAGTATTCATTTCCAGGGAAGTTTGAGGGCTATATGGATAAAATATTCACAATCAGATTCAATACACATTATTGTCATAAACTGCATTGGAATAATCTATATTTGCTAATATATTTTATACTTCCCTTCAGGTTTTATCATAAAATTATTGAGTGCATTTTGCTTTGTATTATTAATAGAGATTGCAAATGTGTTGACAAAGTGATATTTTTTAAATAATGTTCCACCTGTATAACTAATCTTTTCCTACTTGACATTTGAAGTCATTGACAGCAGTCATGTGTAAAAGTGATAATAGAGAGATACTATGTACCACTCTAGACTCAAAAGTTATCAACTTTTATGTACAGAACAACTTTTTGACGGATGTAAACTACAGACTATAAAATGACGAGACAGAAATAGCCAATCTGTCCTTGAGAACTTAGCTCTTATAAGAAGGAGTAATTGGAATGGATTAAATTAACCTGAGGATGTCAGAAGAAGTCCTACGGAATCTCATTAGTTTGCACGCTATTTAATAAGTTTTAAACACAGTTTAGACAGAGATATCCTGCAAGGGCAAATAATTTTCTCCTAGAACACTTGGGTTACTATAAGAAAATCCAAGTGCCAGACAGTTTACCTCCAGAAGAGTTGTTGGTCAGAGACATAGAGAAACCAATCTTGAACTGAGCAAGAAATGCTCTGCATAATATTTAGCTTTCATAGTTCTGGAAAGTGGTATTTGATCTACAGGTGCAGAGAGTCATTAATAGTCTTACCCTAGGTCCTAGATGCTACAATATTGACCTTACAGCCAAGATACATCCACTTGTAAAATGAAAGGAAAGCTTGTATATGTAGGTAGCAGTTCATGAATTTAAGGCCCACTTCACAGGGAATATTTCATATTTGGCACTGTAAACATGATCAAAATTCATGGCTAGGGAAGACATAGGCCAGAGGTTAGGACCTATTGATGCTATATTGCTAAATAGTCATCTTGTCAATCTCCCTTTCAAATGTTTATGTTAAAAAAAATCACAGAACTCTCATTCTTGGACAGAGAAGCTTCTTATTGCAGTGGGTAGTGGTTAATTCATAACTTTTCAGGGTGCTAAGAGTATGAAACTTAGAGTAAGGATCCATAACAGGACATCTATATCACTCTTTCTATGTGTCTCAGGAAGTCTTGCTAAAGAGATAATAGAAAGAATGCAAGTGTTTGAGGATGGAGAAGAGTGTTACAAAAGGTTAGTCTCTAGATATTTCATATTGGTTGAATATTCGAAATCCAAGCAGTAGAGATGGCCTCACTAGGCTCCCACATGACCAAGAGAGCTAAAATTCTTTAATGGAAAGAGGGGTGGCACCTGATACCACCTGCTGACAAAATAATTACAGTTGATAGCTCATAGAGGAGGGAGAGTCACTTTTCTTTGGAGAGTGACCACTGGTAGATTGCTCTTGTTCTGGTGGATGAGCCCACATAGGTGCTAATTGGTGATTCAATTTTTAAGAAACAAATATTTTTATTATTGTTATTTTTGTTTTTTGTTTCTGTTTTCTTTTACACACGTACTAATTGGTTATATTTTTGAAGGGACAGCCTTGAGTTAGATGCAAATGTTATGTTAAGCAGTAAGAGGGGGGAATAGAAAATGGATATGATCACTATACATTGTATACAAATACTAAATTCCATACCACAAAGGCAAAAATGGACAGGGAAAATTCCATGAGACTTAAACTAAGGAAAGAACTACAGGCAATGTAGGAAAACCTGGAGTGGGAAAGGTAGTTATCCCCAGAGAGGAGCACACCAATTGGCTTTTCTATATTAAATGGCCAACCTGACAGCATACATAAAAGTAACATTATGTGGACTGAGCTGGTTAAATTGAGAAATATAGATAGATAGATAGATAGATAGATAGATAGATAGATAGATAGACAGATAGATATGCATATAGATCCATGCATGCAACAGTAATTGAAGAAAATGGGCACAAATTTGAAGGAGAGAGTGGGGGCATGTATTGGAGAGTTTGGAGCAAGGAAAGAGCAGGGAGAAATGCTGCAATTATGTTATAATTTCAAAAATAAAATTAGAAATTAAAAAAGAGTCAAAAATTAAAAGTATGAATATAATTTGGCACAACTATAAATCAGTGTAAACAAGTAATTAAGGTGTCAGGATAATTCCATTGCTGCCAGCAGGAGGTCCAGTTCCCAGATGCCTCAGTCCCAGCACATTTGTAGCAGAATCTTGGCTTGTTCCAATCCAATTAAAAAGAAATCTATTAAAATTATGACTCAAATATGTTCTTTGAGGAGTGAAAAGAAATTGGGCATGTTTTCTCCATAGAATTAGCAGGCTGGAGTGATAGCCTAGCAGTTAGGAGAACATGCTGTTCTTGAAGAGGACCTGAACTGAGTTTTCAATACCTACATAGGGCAGTTCACAGGCAATTTAACACTAGCCTCAGGGGTCTCTGCATTTTTATTTCTATGGCATCTTCATATATGTGCACACAGCCACACACAGATGCACAGACACCTGAATATATGCACATAACTAATGAAATAAATCTTTAATCATAATATAGCATATAGAAGAAGGAAAGCGTAAAACCAACGATCCGGACTAGGCCACGAAGTGACAAACTTCAGTTTCAGTTGTCAACCTCATTTCTCATGAAGCATGGTGACACTCTATACTCTTAGTGGGATATGATGGTAACAGTGTTTTTTATCCTTCTTTTCTCTTACATTCCTCAAAATCTGTAATCTGTCCTAATTAACTGCATGAGAAAAATACAAAACCAGGGAAGTCAGAAGATTTGTCATTGGCAACAGGAGTCTAAGAAGAGATGCAAGTGAGATGCGGTGTTCTTGATAAGATCCTGGAAGGGAAGATCATATTACGCAGACGATCTAAAGTATGGCTAATTTAATATGGTATAAGGGGTTATTAACTGATTTTAAGAAATGCATCATGGATAAGATATTAAAAGTATAAGCAGGGCAATGGTGGCACACACCTTTAATCCCAGCACTTGGGAGGTAGAGGCAGGCAGATCTCTTTTTTGTTTGAGGCCAGCCTGGACTCCATGGTGAGCTCCAGGACAGCTAGTGCTATTACACAGAAAATCCTTGTCTCAAATACCAAATGAAAAAGTAGAGGAGTTGGAATAAGCATTTTTTCATTAATATTTGTGCCTGTATGTGAGGTTTTTTTGTTTTTTTTTACAAATATACATTTATCTCATTTAAAACTTTATTTAGTATCTATAGTGATCCCTGAGTATGTGAACTAGCGGGTCTCTGATTTTTGTCCTTTTCCTTTTGTTGGTTTTCCTTGTCCAACTTTTTTCTTTTAAAATTGTTTTGATTCATTTTACATACCTACCACAGATTCCCCTCCCATCCCTCCTCCTGCTCCCTCCCAGCCTCACCCCCTCAACCAACCCCCACCGCTCATTCCCTCCTCCAAAAGGGTAAGACCTCCCATGGGGAGTCAGCAAAATCCTGGTATATTAAGTTGAGGAAGGTCCAAGGCCCTCCCCCCTGCATCAAAAAAATGGGCTCTAAACAGCCAGCTCATGCACCAGGGATAGATCCTGATCCCACTACCAGGGATCCCTCAAACAGACCAAGCTACACAACTGTCTCCCATATGCAGAAGGCCTAGTCTGGTCCTACACAGGTTCCACACTTGTTAGTCTAAAGTTCATGAATTCCCACTAGTTTGGTTTGGTTGTCTCTGTAGATTTCCCCCATTGTGATCTTGACCACCCCACCCCCCTTGCTCATATAATCCCTTTTTCCTCTCTTTAACTGGACTCCTGGAGCTCGGCCTGGTGCTTGGCTGTGGATCTCTACATCTGCTTCTGTTAGTTCCTAGATGAAGGCTCTATGATGACAGTTAGGGTATTCACCAATCTGATGACTGGGGTAGGCCAGTTTAGACACCCTCTATACTATTGCTAGTAGGACAAACTGGGGTCATCCTTACAGATTCCTGGGAACTTTGTTGGCACCATGTTTCTTCCTATCCCCATGGTGTCTCCCTCTATAATGGTATCTTTTTCATTGCTTTCCCACTCCATCCCTCCCCCTGAACGACCATCCCATTTTCTCAGGTTTTCATTCCCTATCCCCTACCCTCCATTGCCCACCCTCATCCCCAGTTTACTCATGGAGATCTCATGTGTTTCTGCTTCCCAAGACTGTCCATGTATCCCTCTTAGGGTTCTTCTTGGTTCCTAGCTTCTCTGGAGCTATGGGTTATAGTCTGGTTATCCTTTGCTTTACATCTAGTATCCACTTATGAGTGAGTACATACCATGTTTGTCCTTCTGAGTCTGGGTTACCTCACTCAGAGTAAATAGCTGCACAAAAAAAAGGTTTGATAGAACTCAGCCAGAATTTCTGATACAAAAGATGTGACTGAGGAAATTGCTCTCAAATATAATCTCTGTGCTCTTTCCAAATTGGTCTCAACAATTCTTGCTCATACAAACCCTGAGGAGATGGGAATGGGGGGTGGGCTGGGGGGAAGTCTGGGGGTGGGGGAGTGGGAGGGGGGAGAACAAGGGAATCCATGGCTGATATGTAAAATTAAATTGAATTATAAAATAAAATTTAAAAAAATATAATCTCAAATTCTTGAAAAAATAGACTAATGTTGGATCTTTGTCTAGACTCAACATTCATATATTCATGTACTCATCTTTCTTATTATTGGCTTAATATTTATTTTGTTAAGCAATTGGCTTGAAGATTGCTCTTACAAATAACATTTCTCAGTTGGGAATCAATCTAACTCAAGACCCAATGATACCACTCTTGGGCATATACTCAAGGGATGCTCAATCATACCACAGGGACACATGTTCAAGTATGTTAGTAGCAGCATTATTTGTAATAACCTGAACCTGGAAGCAACCTATTGGCACAGGAGACCACTTCCTAAATATAGTACCAGTAGCACAGACACTGTGAACAATAATTAATAAGTGGTACCTCCTGAAACTGAGAAGCTTTTGTAGGGCAAAGGACACAGTCAATAAGACAAAATGACAGCCTGCAGAATGGGAAAAGATCTTCACTAACCCCACATCTGACAGAGGGATGATCTCCAAAATATATAAAGAACTCAAGAAAGTAGACAGCAACGTACTGAACAATACAGTTTAAAAATGGGCTACAGATCTAAACAGAGAATTCTCAACAGAATAATTCCAAATGGCTGAAAAACATTTAAGGAATTGCTCAACATCCTTAATCATCAGGGAACTGCAAATCAAAATGACTCTAAGATACCATCTTACACCTGTCAGAATGGCTATGATCAAAAACACGAAGACAGTCTATATTGTAGAGGATGTGGAGCAAGGAGAACACTCCACTGTTGGTGGGAGTGCAAATTTGTACAACCACTGTGGAAATCAGTATGGCTGGAAACAACTTTTATGCCCCTCAACCAAAGGATACATAAGGAAAATGTGGTACATACACACAATGGAGTAGTACTCAATTGCAAAAAACAGTGACATCATGAAATTTGAAGGCAAATGGATAGAATTAGAAATATCATCCTGAGTTAGGTAACCCAGACTCAGAAAGACAAACATAGTATGTACTCACTCACAAGTGGATACTAGATGTAAAGCAAAGGATAACCAGACTACAACCTTTATCCACCTTTTGTTGTAACAATTTTTGTTTTACCTTATTATATTATATTTTGTTATATTTTGTTGTTATCTCTTAAAAGCCAGTTCTTTTCTAATGAGAGACATAAAAGAAATCCATAAGGGAGGGAGTTAATAAGGACCTGGAAGGAGTAGAGGGAAGGGAAACTGTCTTCAGATTATATTGCATGGAATTAAGAAAAAAAAATTCCTTAAACTTAGATATGTGAATGGTATGTTATGAAGCCATCCATGTATATGAAGTACTATTCTTAAGAAAATGTAAGAAAGCTACACAGAGAAATCCTGTCTCAAAAAAAAAAAAAAAAAGAAGAAGAAAGAAAGAAAATGTAAGAAATCACTGCAACAAACCTAGGCACAGAGTTTTTTCTACAAATCATCTGTCCCACATGCATATGTCAAACCTTGATCAACTTGATCATGTCTACTGGGAAGTTATGAATATCATGTAGATCCTAGCACCAGGCAATCACATCAACGAATGTTTTATGAGAGAAATGAAGTGTGACTCTATTGAAACCTATTACATAAATGGAAAACCCTAATAATTACAAATACAAGAGCCCGTAGAGTTATAAACAATGCCACATTGCAAGGAGCAGCAAACTGGAGAGAGCAAGGTAGAGAAATAACTTTCCTATGTAGTGTCCTGAATCTCTAGGAATTATAAAGAGAAATTTATGGTTTTCATGTATAACATTATAACTAAATACCTGTAAAAATACTCCTAGGAGACAGTGTTCCCTTTCTATTTGATAGAGATGGGGTTTTCATTTCTTTTTTTTTTTTTTTTTTTTTTTTTTTTTTTTTTTTT
>CABHPP010131456.1:27884-38433 GCA_902168425.1 Peromyscus attwateri | reverse complement strand
TAGTAATATTACATTTAAATATTAACCACTATATGACCATCTGAAAAACTGTTTTTTTTTTGTTTTTTTTTTTTTTTTTTTCCGAGACAGGGTTTCTCTGTGTAGTTTTGGTGCCTGTCCTGGAGCTCACTCTGAAAAGCAGGCTGGCCTTGGACTCACAGAGATTTGCCTGGCTCTGCCTCCCAAGTGCTGCGATTAAAGGTGTGTGCCACTACTGCTGAGCTCTGAAAAAGAGTTTATTGAACACCATTTATTAAGCTTTTTTTTTTTTTTAATAATGCTTGCTTTGAGTATGAAGGATGGACCACACACAAAGGAACATCCTCATGAAGCTGGAGCTGGAGAGAAAACATGGCTAAAATAAAATCTGTCAATGTTTAATAAAGACATATATGGTGAAGAGGTCTACAAACTGCAAGGAGTATTAGATCTGTTTTAATTACATTCAGCTAATTTTGAAGTCAGTATGAACTTAAATGATGCTCAAATAAAAGGAACAAATATGAAAATGTAGGACAAAATTTCATTCTTAAATGTTTTTATTTTCATTTTTAGTATAAACTAACTTAAAAATTATAAATTTTGGGGGGTGGATAGCTCAGAAGTTAAAATTATTTCTGTATAAGAGGACTTGAATACAAATACCACCATGGATATCAGATAGTTCACAAATGCCTGCAAATCCACTTTCAAGGAATTTGATGTCCCTTATAGCCTCCAAGAGTACCCACCGAAACACACATGTTTGTGGATGTATACACATAAATAAAGTACAAAATAGTTATTAATTGTTTAATATTCCACGAAGCATATATAAAACATCTTCATTTTCCAGTCATCTGTGAGCACACAGGCTCATCAATGAGTTTTCTATCATGAACAGTGTTTTAGTGAACAGCTTAGTGTTTGTTAGATGGTGATAAAAATTAATGGTCATGAACAGCTTGGGTATGAAAGGGATTATTTCAGTTTATAACCCTCAAGTCAACTCCATTGCTGATGGAAGTCTGGATAGGAATTCAAACAGGGCATGGATCTGGTGATGGAAATTCATTCGGAGCCATAAAGGAGTGCTGTTTCCTGGCTATCTCCCTGTGCCTTGCTCGGCCAGATTTTTAAATTATTATTATTTACTTTTTTATTAATAATGGTTTTTCGATTTTTACATACCATCCCCAGTTTCCCCCTCTCCCCTTCTCCCACCCCCCAGACCTCCCCACTATCACACTCCTTCATCCACTCCTTACAGCAGGTAAGGCCTCCCTTGGATAGTCAAAAAAATCTGGCATACCAAGTTGAGGCAGGGCCTAGTTCCTTCCCCTGCATCAAGGCTGAGCAAGGTATCCCACCATAGGGGGTGGGCTCCAAAAAGCCAGTTCATGCATCTCGTATAAGTCCTGGTCTCACTGTCAGGGGCCCAAAAAACAGATCAAGCCTCAAACTGTTACCCACATTTCAGAGGGCCCACTTCCATCACATATAGGTTCCCTGGCTGTCAGTCCAGAGTCCATGAGCTTCCACTAGCTGGGGACAGCTGTCTCTGTGGTTTCCCCATCAAGGGCAAATGGCTGGAACTAGAAAAAAATCATCCTGAGTGAGGTAACCCAGACCCTGATATTTTTTATAGCTATCCAGACCATCAGCCCAGAGGTGGCCCTACCAAGAAGGATCTGGCCCTCCCATATCAATTATCAATGAAGAAGATGCACCACTGGCTAATCCACAATGTGGTCATTCCCTCCATTGAACTTCTCTCTGCCCAAATGTCGCTAACTTGTATCAAGTTGCCATAAAATTAGCAAGCAAATATGAGTATTCAGTAAATTATGGGTTAGGTTGCTTTGATTTTCATCAAGTGTACAAAGCTGTAGATTGTATTTTTATACAGCTGTAATTCAGTAGTTCTACCTTTAGTACTTTGGGGATTCTCTACGCATTTCCATATGGTTGCACTAATTTTCACTCCCATCTATAGTGTAGAAGAGTTCATCCATTTCACATTGTCCCTTCATTAGCTCTTCAAGTTGTGGTAAATAGAATTTTTTTGCATTCTAATATATGAAGGAATTGAGTGTTTCTTCACATGTAAATTTTGTATTAGTAGTTCTTCTCTGCAAATGTATTCTGTCCACTTGCTCTTTTATAAGTTGTGTGTATATAATTTATTAATTTTAACTTTTTAAAAGAATCTCACTATTGCCTCTGAACCCAATTTCAAATAAAAATATTTCAAATAAAATTATGATATATAGTATATAGAATTTTAGTACTGAATTAAATAATACATTGTAAGAGTTTTGGTGTTTCTCTCATCCAGATAAAAGGAAAATAAATAAGAAAACAAACCCTGCAAGTAAACAAATTTCTAGACCAATTCTGTCATATTGTAAATATTTAGAAATGTTTTTCTTTCTTATAATGGATAAGACTTCAGGTATTTTTAAGTGTCATTATAAGCCATGACATTATAGTGAGATGTTCAATATCAGAAGGTCTATCTGTTCATAAATATGTTAATAGCTGAGGGTAATATAAATGGCTAAAAGACACTGGTATCTGGACTGGACACATTATTCAAATTATTATTTCACAATAACTATAGCCACCTACAATGGACTCACACAAGTCTGTACCTATCACCACTACTGTGGCTGAAAGCAGGATGCATAGCAGCACACACTTCTAATGGAAGTGTCTCTCTTCTTGTCCTGAGAATTAAAATTTGCAATCTATCTTAATCCTAAGTACTTCCAAACTTAGGAGTGATGAATGTATGAGACCTCTAAGCTCACTCTCTACACATGTGTAAGAAAACCAAATGTTTGCTGCATTCTTCCATTGTGATTTAGATTTGCTGTGAGTCACTATCCTTGGGAAAAAAAATCTAATAAATACATTAACATTGATATCAACATAGGGAATTCTGCAATGAGAGAGCCTTTGAGAGACAATGCAAATGAAAAAGCATATAATGTGAAAAATGGAGAAAGAAGTTACTATACTAAAAGCTAAAGTTCTAGTATGCACTGCAATAGAATGATTACATTTTAGGTCAAGCATAGTGCTCGTAAGCACATTTCTAAGGTCTTTTATACAAAGATAAGAAGAGTATGTTTTGATTGTCTCTTTTAGTTTCCTTTTGTCCTATTTTCATGAAATTCATGCTGGTTATAAACAAGATAGCACTGCTTTCTACTTCGCACACATACGGTGAATAATTTATATGCATTTATTAATTCATTTATCGGCATCTACTCTGGTTGCTAACAATTGTCTATTATATGTCTTATTGTATTATTATTTCCATAATATATCATTTCCTTTTCTCTGTTCATTATTCGCTACACTTATTTTTTTCACTTTCCTTTGTGATGATTTGATCTTTTACTAGTAGTTATCAATGCCTGATTCATAGTAAGATACATCCCAGACTCAAGAAAAGTGAAAATATTTTAATGGTTCTACATTTCAGATCTTAGTAGGGCCTAAAATTCTTTCAAATGCTCACGGCCCTTTGTTTCCTGATACTTTCAATTCTGTTATGTACACGTGATTTAACTGATGCTTAATTGTACATTCAGTTTTGTATTTAATGCATGATTATGCTATACACAGTTTTCAGGAAAGCTACACATTGTTCATTTATTTATATTTTCTTTTAAAGTGTTTATCTGAACCACCTTCAAATTCATCTTTCACATTCTTCTGCATGCCTATTTTACCCACATAGCTGTCTTTTATATTTTTTTCCAGCAAAAGGCAATCTTGCTGCTTGTTTTTATGAATCACAGATTTATATAAGGATGATTTCTTCAAGGTTCTGTTATTTCTAAAAAGAATAAAATGGCATTTCCTCATCTGTGTATGATGTTTTCGCAGGGTATTGAATTCTAGGTCATCACTTCAAAGACACAGTCCAGCGTTTGTTGGTTTCTGTTTTTGGCTTTTGGGAAATCATTCTTTGAAGGCAATATGCCTTTCCATGTGGCTTCCTTATTTTCTGGCTGCCTTTATAATTTCCTCTTTGTCTTTGTTTTTGGCAGCTTTAGCGTTACATCTTTGTTTCTTTTTCTCCTTTTTAGTCTTTTCTCAGTTATTTTCTTGTGGCGTGCCTAACTGTTTTTGCATGAAATTATGTGTGAAACATAGAGGGAAAATTGGAAACTACTTTTCTTGCTTTTAGTTCCACAAAAACATTTGCTTAAAGAATCAATTAAGCAATGGAAAGGCATCCTTTATAGAACCAAGTCAGATTTGATTTGAAGCTGGCTTCAGTCAGAGTGAGCTGGCCAGTTTCCTGCAAAGGGAATAACTGGCAAACCCCTTTAGGTTCCCAACACAAATTTTAATGTGTGATTCAGGACCTCCTCACAGTTTCTGGCTCCAATTTGTGCCCTCTTCCCTTTTCCCCGCCAGGTAAGGGAAGTCTATCAGCCTTTCAACCTCAGGTGCTGAGGAGGCACCCTCACAATTCCAGGCTGCTCTGTTGTAGCAGAGTCAAGGGTACTACTAAGCTAGGCTGGGGGATCACTCCATCAAATTCATACTGAGACATTTTTTGCAACAGTGCATCACTGTTAACAGAGTTACTGAAAATCATTCTCACTTTTCCTTTTAATTTGACCATTCTACATGGCATCAATTTAATAATTTACAGTGCATTTCCCATACTGAAATTTAGTTCATGAAACACCACTGTTCTTATAATGTATACTTAAAATATTCTTAAAATACTTGCATATATAATAGATATTTGATAAGCACCCATTGTATAATGTAATTAATAAGTGAAAACATTTTAAGGCAAAGTGAATTTATATTCTTAGAACCAAACTATTCCTTAGCAACATATGTGTTCTATAAACACACTGATTGTCACTAAACTGTTGATTAATATATAAATGTCTCAATATAGGGACTCCATATTTGTGGGCATAATGATTAATTTACTTAAATATAATTTTATTCTTGCTAGTGGTTTACATAAGTTATCAAATTTTATCTTGACTTTTGCTTAGTTTCCATTTCACATTAGTGTCATCTACAGTAAGTGTTCAGCAATAGAGAGAAATCATGAAAATATCAGAAAATTTTAGTTGGAGTAAATAAGATTGTTTCTTACTCTGTGTTCTTTGTTAGGATGCTATGGATTACTCAAATCGCATAAAATGTGTTTTCCTGAAAAGAAACATAGAACCAATATAAATAATGAATTTTACACAGAATAAATGCATCTTAGTATATTTTTCTTCAGGAAGCGGGAACAAGTTTTCACATTCTCCTCAGCTTCAGCTGCCTCCTGGCACTGTTTGACTCAACTCTGGAATTCTGGGGAACATGGAAGAACTATGTGATCTATGTTGAAATGACAAATGACTTGTATTGTACTTACTGCATCTGTGAAAGATGTAGCAGAGATGGTGTGCCTGAGTATAGAGAGAGACATATAAAACACTTTACTGAAGCCAAGAGCTCTATTAACTTAATTTCTAAGGCTGAGCTTGAGTGGGATAGACTTTACAGACTTGCAGATATTTTTATAGGAACTCTAATGAATGACTTTAGATAACAACACCAAAGCTCTGGCATTGCAATCACATTTTGAGTAAGAAAACTAGGCATAAGCAGATGCTAAAGTTAAGCACTTTTGGAAAGTTTTTGACTGTAATTAAGATATCAGCAAGGGTGTTATACATGATGTTTTATTTTATACATTAATTGCACAGACGAAAACTCAGTATACATAAATATCTTCTTATAAAACTTTATTATGAAAAGTTGCAAATAAAACAAAATTCCACTTCAAAATTAACCAGACCCAATGAATGTATAACTTAATAACTTATGTACAGTTAAGAGCTGCAAAACTGAATGGAAGCTGTGGAGCTTTACTTGGATTTTACACATTTATTAATGAATATATTTCATGCACTCATTTACAACAAAACAAGAAATCTTTGACAAAGTTATAACAAGAAGAAAATTAGCTTTAGATCCTCTGCTGTAACTGGTGTTAATTGAAAGTATCTAGAATAGTAACTGGCATTTCAATGGACCAGAATTATAATTCAGTATCATAAATTATACTTTCTTCTATATTTTTACAAATATTTTTCCAAAGCTTCTTTACATAATATACGTTGATTACATTTAAATTTTCTCTGAGTTACATCTTGGCCTACCCCAACATTTGAAAGACTCTGAAAATATAATAAAAAATAATGACCATAAGTTAATCTGATTGAAAATGTGTCCTCCATTCACATGCTGTAGAATAGTGCAAGCGATAAATTTTCTGAGATTTAACCTTCCAATTAATGACTGAAAGCAATATATACTTTTTGATGGAATGCAATAATGCTCAGTAAGATGATATGTGAAAAAATCTTTGCATAGTGGGTCACAGTTAATTAGTTTATGAGGAAAACTTATGTCTATATTATTGTGGTAGTTTGAATGAGAATGCCTTCCTTAGGTTTATATCTTTGAATGCTTGGGTCTCAGTTACTGGGACTGTTTGGGAAGGATTAGGAGGTGTGGCTTTGGATGAGGTTTCTCATTGGGGGTGAGCTCTCAGATTTCAAAGGTCCATGCCAAGGCCAGTCTCTCTCTCTCTCTCTCTCTCTCTCACACACACACACACACACACACACACACACACACAGAGCATTTGTATTATGTCTGTCAAATTAAACTCATATATTTTCTCAAATATTATTTTATTTGTTTTTTTTTAAATTCTTTTACCATGTTTTTGAAATTTACATTACATTATTATTTGTTAATTGGGAGACATTTTATTACCACTCTATCTTATCATTATTTGAATCTCTTTGAATTATTTATTTCATCATGGTTTTATTTTGTTGTGTTTCATATCTTGATACCTATTATTTTATTTTATAAAGAAATCAAGGAAACAGTACCATTAAAATAGCCTCCAAAATACCTTGAACTTTAAGACAGTAAAGAGAGATATTGAAGAAAATATGAGAATTTGGAACATTCTCCCATGCTCATTGTTCAGTATAGATTAATAGTGTGAAAATGGACATTCAACAAAAAGCAATATACAAATTAAATGTGATCCTACATCAAAATTCTATCACAAGACTCATCACAAAAATCAAAAATTAAATCTCAAATTTCATATGGAAATACAAAAACCCAGGATAGTTATACTAATCCTGAATAGTAAAAGAATGTCATGAGATCACATGATCCTAAATTTCAAGCAGTGTTATAGGGCCATAGAAGTAAGAACAGGCTGGATTTTGGTATGCTATATTTTCAGGGTCATTAAATTATAGGACTCACTAAGTTGAGGCAGGACCAAGCCCCTCACTCCCATGTCAAGGCTGAGCAAGGTATCCCACCCTTGGGAATGTTTTCTAAAAATCTATGTCCTGCAACCTGGAATAAGTCCTGGTCTCACTGCCAGGGGTTCCCCAAACAGATCTAGCTACCTAACTATCACTCACATTCAGAGGGACCAGCCTCATTGCAGCATCTGTCTTCACCCGCACCACAATGCCAGGACAGGAAGGTCCTGCCTGTGGACAACCACAAAAGTTCCCACACTGCTGCTCCTTTTAGGCTACCTGGACATCAGACCACACAGCCTACATCGAGCAGCAGCCATCTGAAGCAAGGATGGGACACAGGTCTTCAGCATATACCCTGTCTCGGAGTCCACCCTGTGGCTGCCATTGCAGACATTACTAATCAATCCAGTTCTCAATGATGACTCCCGGTGTTTCAAGCATATGGCATGTGTCATGCATGAGCCTGCTTGGCATTCCTAGCATAAGGACACAAAATGCCAGGCAATGCCAGGGCAAAGTGGCAGCAGACCTGGTCTGGTGGGAGGGCCCTGGTGCAGATGCTAAGGAGCTTCAGCATCTGAGAGTCTAGGTGGACCACTTGGAGAACCTGTGCGTACACACTTTTGAGAAGCAACTTCTGTTGCCATGTATACTGAGATAAGATGATTTAGCAATTCATGTTACATAAAACTACAAGCCAATATAAGGAATTATTTGCAGAAATTTATATGTTGAGAATTTTGGTTTTTTTTTATTTATTCATAATTTTAGACTTGAGTAGTATGGTTGTTCCATTTCCATGCCTCTCTCTTGCTTTTTCAACTCTTCCTGTGCCTCTCTTACCCTCTCTCAAATCTGTGACTTCTACAATTATTGTTTTATACCATTGCATATACAATCTTCTGAGTCCATTTGTTATTGCTCCTATGTATGTGAGTTTAGGCATGACCACTTTAGATTGGACAACCCATCAGAGTTTGTTCTGGAGTACACTGATTATCCATCTCTTAGCAGCCATTAGTTGCTTATAGCTCCTTATCTAGGGGTAGAGCCTTTTGAGAATTTCATCAACCATGTAGGATGTCAGCTGGAGTTGTCGCTGAGCAGGTCTTTGTTTGGCAGACATATTTTTAAAGTTTCCCAGATGTGGCTCTCTCCCACATATAGAAGGCCCTCACTTTAAGTGACATTCTGACCTCCTGGCTTTTATACTCATTTTGCCCTTTCTCCTGTCATGGTCCCTCAGGATTGGGTATAGGGATCGTGTATAGATATATGAACTGGTAATGAATATCACATAATTAAATATCCTCTGTAATATGAGCAGTTGTGTATTTTTATAATGCTGTCTATCTGCTTCAAATAGATGCCTTGGTAATCAGGTAAGATATATATTTTCCAAGGCCAATTAACACATTGTTTCTGCAGAGATAATTTTGAGATTAGAAATAATCCTGAAGTCAGGCAATTTAGAGACCAGAGTAGCAGTATTAATACTACTAACACCCTCCCTGTATCCATCCATTATTCACAAATATAAATGAATAAGGCTAAGCTTGATGGGCATGAAAATGGTAATAAATAACCTATTAATCAAAAATCAATTATGCATGATTTTATTTTCACTTTTAAATGAGCTATATGAATAATAACAGAGATCACAATGCATTATTATTTTAATGATAGTTTTATTTATAACATCATAAACATTAAATATGAAATCTAAATTAATTTATCAAAACTTGATAATGAAAAACACAACTGTTAATAAGGACAGAGTTTATTTCTTTTTATTTGGGTTTAGGAGCTGTTGCTGTGAAATGGTCTTGTTCTTAAGTAATTTGTGGCATATGGGATTGAGTTGTGTGTAATTACAGGAGGAAGTTGCTGGGTTAATGTACTGTGAGGGACACTAGAAAAACTCCCCTTGAGTAAATTAATTCCCAGGTGGATCTTTTCAAATTTTACTCAATTAATGCTTTGTTCTCACAGAATTATCTAGCTAATGAATTAACAGAGAGCAATTCTTTGGATTTACCTCCATCATCCATATTTACACTTTGAAAGCTACATTCCGAAGGGAGAAGGAAAGTGTAAAAGTACGGATCATCAACCTGCATAAAGGCAAGAAATTCCAGACAAAAAGAGTTTAAAGGTTTCACCAGGCCTTTTAGATTATAGCATGAAAGTTTTGAAGGGATAAACAATAGCCTTCAATTGTGGCAATAAACAAATGCAGAAAAACACATATATACAATGTAGGATACTTTTTATTATATTGTAATACAATTCAATATGCATTCATAATGTATTACAAGCATTTATGTCATCAATATTTAGCATAAAGCATAGCAGCTTAATTTTTTATAGCTTCTGTTTGACCTTGGTCTCTTTAAATTATCTTTTCTTTCATTGACAATAGATTTTTTCACATAATAAATTCTGATAAAGGTTTCCTTTCTCTCAACTCCTC
Organism: Peromyscus attwateri; assembly: GCA_902168425.1. Lineage (NCBI taxonomy): Eukaryota > Metazoa > Chordata > Mammalia > Rodentia > Cricetidae > Peromyscus > Peromyscus attwateri. The sequence continues at coordinate 28,635 of CABHPP010131456.1, read as the reverse complement.
CCAGTAATGTTTAGAAAACTATAATATAGAAATCATGGGGAGAAAAGGTGCTTCCTTTATGAGATATAAGAGCTACACATATCCATGGATACAAAGAGAAGTATTTAGAATGCAGTTAAGAACTATACTGGTTTAAGAAAGCTCCAATAATGCACTCTCCCCTATGATCCTTGACCTCACCAGTCTTGCATAGCTGCCTATGTTTACAGTATCATGGATAGTTCTTTCTCATTTAGAAAGGTTTGCATCCAATTAAACAGCTGTTCACTAACATCACGATAATTGCCACTACTGTACCTTTAGGATATTGTGTTATGCTGTTCATTGTTAATTTTTATAAATAGCACAGTTGGTTAGGACTATTGAGTTCTTTTCTCCCTTGGAAGCTTTCACAACACCTTTCAGTACTATGAAACCTGGTCCTGAGAGAGATATCTTTTGGTAAGCATCATATATGTATATGTTAGCCATATACTGCCACTCTACTCCTAAATAGTAGCTTGGACCTTAGGGATAGTCAGTATGAAGAAACCCCTGCATCTGTGTTTTTCATATTTGCTGTGCAAACAGGAGGACCTGGAGATCTGAATTTAGATCCCTAAGACAGCACAAAAACAGGCTAGCATCTGAAATTCCAGGGTCTGTGGACGAGGAGGTGAGTGGACACAGGAAAAGAGGATCCCAGTGATTCCCTGGCTAACCAGTATAGCCAAAAAGATAATATGGAGGGATATAGAGGGTAATACCCTAC
>CABHPP010131456.1:0-27784 GCA_902168425.1 Peromyscus attwateri | reverse complement strand
CAACGAGAGAGAGAGAGAGAGAGAGAGAGAGAGAGAGAGAGAGAGAGAGAGAGAGAGAGAAGGGGAGACAGAGAGAGAGAGAGAGAGATCATAAGGCAAAAGGAAAGACAGCCGTGGTTGAAACATCATTCGACAGAAGTTTTACCCACCATGTCTAAAGGTTTTTCAACTGCTTTTCTATCATGCTGAAAATGAATCAGTTGCCCTTTGTTTGTTAATGAAGAGAAGTTTAAAATTGGAAAATTTGATTTCCATTTAATTTTAGTAAGATTGCTTTGTCAGTGATAAAACTGTTAATGTGTAAACTTGATTAAAATATTTTTTTTCAGCATTAGACACTTTAATTCAGATTTGGGTCTGTGATACATTAGCTATCTCTGCAACTCGACACAATTTTCTAAAACAATGTTCTCTAGTCCATCACTCTTTTGAAACAAATGTGGTATGCTTAGGTAGGAGATTTCTGTGGATGCTTTCAACTTTATTACACTAATGTAAATCTTGGCCTACACATGAGAAATTTATCATTACGTCCCTTGTCCTACATCTTAGATTCTTCTACCACCGGTGATGACTGTGACTCAGCATCCACTTGACTATCATTCATCACAATATAAATAGTCTGCTATTTGTCACCTCAATTTGTCTTGAACCTTTTTAATGCTATCATTCATAATGAAGATGCTGATGACAAGGCTTTTACCTGTGTGATATTATCATAATTATCCTTATTCTGTAGTAAATGACTCTATTTAATATTTAATAGAATATTTAAGATGGATACTGTTTTAAAAGTTAAAAGTTCAAAACATTAATTCAGATAATTATTTACACAGCTAAATTTGCATGCTAATATTTATAATTCATCTTTCCATTTCTGTCTGAAAATATCTAGGAAAGGTATGCATAGTTTTCAAGCAAATGTATTTCTGCATATTAATGCAGTGCTGGGAACGCACGGTATGCCTACATATTAACATGCCACAATTAAATAAATGATATTGCATTAAAATTCAATTATATTTCATATAGTCATTATATTAAAATGCTATAAATATCTCAATTAAATACTGTATTCTTTATCTCAAGTTTATCATTCAACAATTTCCTATACAACAAAATAAAACTTATTGCTGTAAATAGTATCCTGTAATAGCGAATGCATTCTACTTTTCTATTTTAGTTCTATTGATTAATCTTACCTCTTCTTTCCTTACCATTATTGTCTGCCTTCCTCCTGTCCCACAAGGTATTTCTATCATTCATTAATTTTATGGTACACTAATACTAACTCAAATTTCCCACACGACCAAAAATTTTGATCTCTTTGAAAGTAATTCCTCCTATCCTAGATTCTATCAATAAGCAATAATTCAGAGGTGAAGGGCAGATCCATTTTAACCTCTCACCTTTCTCTGGCTGACTGTTGATAGGGACAACCCTGTTTGAGACTAGGGGAGGTAACTAACATTGAAGAGAGTTGTTATTTACAATAGTTGTATGGAGTCTTGGGAACAGCTTCCACAGCCCTTCACTCTATATTCTACTTCTTACAGACTTCCCTTCAACTTCTTCTGCAATGTTTCCTGACCCTTAGAGGGAATAGTAAAAGGCAGTTGTTCAGGATTGACCGAAATTCTTCACTTAGCTCCTTCTAAGGCATCCAAAAGTCATGGAATTCCCCACTGTTCAGTGAACAGAAAGGCACCTCAGAAAATGGCGTCAAGTGTGGACTTTATCCAAGGGAATTGTAGTGGAGAAATAATTAAAGTCCTAATGGCAACTTTTTAAATGCTAAGATGAGAGAACTAAGAGAGACAGAGAAAACAGACTGGATCATTTATGCAACTGTTAAAAAGGACAATTTTAAAATTCTTGCTAACTCTAAATTTTGTAATCAATCCTTTGTTCATTCGGATCGAGTTAAAGGTATTTTATAAGCACAACACAGACATCAAAACGCTGAGTATATTGTTTAAAAAAAAAGCCAACTGTATTTCCCCAGTAGTTTGTCTAACATTTGAAATTCGGTTGTTCATTCTCTGAATTTAACAAAGATTGTTGTTGAAACTGTGAAAGTTAATATAATAAGTAGCAAATACTTGTTATATAAAGACACATCAGAGAAAGATGTAGGAAAAGGGAGATGTATAAAAGAGGCAAAGAGAACATGGATCATAAAATGATAAAATGTTATTCATGAAGTCAGGCACTGTATTGTATTGGTCAGTTTTTGTCAACTTCCCACAAGGTAGAATCATATGGAAAAAGGAACCTCAATTGAGAAAACACCTCTGTCAGATTGGTTCATATGTAAGTATGGGGATATTTTCTAGATTAATGATTCATGTGGGAGGACTGAGTTCATCAAGGGCAGTGCCATCCCTGGGCAGGTTGTGGGGGTGGTGTAAGAAAGCAAGCTAGCAACAAAAGAGGTGGGAATGCTTGGGGAGGAGCTGGAAACAAGAAAGACAATGATTGAAATATATCCTATGGAAAAACTTTAAATAAAACAGTATTTACAGGTATTAAATAAAGACAGAAAACTGAGTGAACTATGAAGATAAAGTCAATAAGAAACATTCCTCTATGGCTTAAGCTTCAGTCCCTGCCTCCAAGTTTCTGCCCTGGTTTCTGTCAATGACCTGTGAAATGGTATGTAAACCAAATAAACTTTTTCATCCCCAAATTACTTGTTTTCTTGGTGTTTTCTCTCCTCAACAGAAACAAAATTGGAACAATTATGTACTTGCAGTTAATATAACACTATTAATTTGTTAAGTTTTGATGTATTGCAATGAATAAATACTGAGTGTTGAAATAGGGTAGTAAAACCCCACTGGCCTGTAAAGAGATGTCAGATAAGCAGCTCAACATTTGGCATATTATCTGCTCTTGATCAAAAGAAAACACTGCTCCCTGGAATAACCATCTTTCTGCCTTGCTTTTGCCAGTGTGAGCAAAGCAGCTCTTTTCCTCACAGTCACTTACATTTGATATTGTCACATTATTTCTGAGAAACAATTTTTGAGTATTGTAATTCCTAAGTATCTTTCAAACAGTACATATGCTTGGAGAAAATGCAGATATGCTACTTTCTACAAATTCTCTCTGATGCAAAACAACATGTAAGGAACCCAAGACTATGAGAAGTGAAAAAATAAAATAAAATAAAATACACAGAATCTAGGTGAAAGTACTCACTGTATAATTAGGTTAAAGGACAAATGAACCTGTAAGGTTATTTTAAAACAAGGGGAAAATTAGCAAGGAATAAGAAGAAATTAAAAGAAATAATTCCTCTGTGATGTGTGAGGAAATGGATTTAGATTTGAAGAGAACTGGAAGCAACAGTGACTGTTTTTTGTTGTCTTGTTTTGTTTTTGCTTTCGTTTGTTTTGTTTTGTTTTTCGAGACAGGGTTTCTTTGTGTAGTTTTGGTGCCTGTCCTGGATCTCGCTCTGTAGGCCAGGCTAGCCTCGAACTCTCAGAGATCCACCTGGTTCTGCCTCCAAAGTGCTGGGATTAAAGGTGTGCTCCACCACCATCTGGCACAACTGTGACTTTTTGAGAAAATGTGAATTCCAGTGAGGTGTACAAAAGGGAATTTAAATTATACTTGAAATATGATCTTAATTAGAGTAAAAATACCACAAAAACTATAACTACTTTTTAAGACCAGCTAATACAATTCAAGATTTTTTCTTAAATGTTTGTTCAATTTGAAGATTCAGAAATGTCTCTAAAATAGCAAAAATTATTGGCAATAGCATTTTACTATGTTTTCCAATTAATATGCAGTAGAAGCAGATTTTCTAGGAACACACTCTGAATTTCTCCCAAAAGAAGTTGAGTTTGGCTTTTTACTACATTTTGTAGGTGATTATATACTGTAATAACAGCATCAGAGACAAAGCAATAAATGATACTTTTATTTTTTTCTAACATCAATTTCTTAGTAGTTATATTTATTTCTATTTTATATTAACAATACTCGCACTCTTGAACTAAAATCAGAAAGTGATTTTCTCTAATTGGTATAATTATATTTTTGTAAGTCTAATAATTAATTTAAAATACTATTCATCACAGAATAATTATATTTAATTCATGAACTATTAGAAAATAATAGTCACTAAATTTAGCTAAGTATAAAATGACAGAAAATAAAACTGAGTATCATAGAATTATTTTCAATATTATTGAATAAACTCAACTAATGTTCTTAATTGATTCATTAAAAGAAAACTTCATGTTGGATACAAGTTAATTATATTCCTTTAGTTTTAAATTTTTTTCATACTTGTAAACTGAGAAATTCAAATGTGTAATCAATGATTTTGCTAATATTGTCCTATCTCAGTAACTAAAAGATTTTTACAGTCATATAATAATTTAGACAATGAATAATACAGAAATGACAATATTAGACCACTTGTTAGCATCCCTCAGAAACACCTGAAGGGCTTGATAAAAACAGAATGGTAACCTGGGGATATCCACTCAGTTTGTCTAGAGTGGTGCTGAAGAACTTGTACTTCCAGCATGGTTTTGTGTGGTGCTAATTCTACTTCTCTTTTGAGAACAATTAGTTACTGGACTATTAAAATAACATTTCCAATTGGCAAGCAAAACAAAGAACAATGATGCCAATAGTATTAGACAGTGATTTATGAGTGTGTACATATACCATAGCAATTCTCAAAAATATCTGTGAAGGTTTCATACCTCACATTAAGAAATCTTATCACAGTAAACCCTTTAAGAAACCAAAGAGGAAAGAGAAATGAATAAAGAAGTTGGCTGAGGTGCAAATACATGATAAAAGGCAGGAAACTGAGCTTCAGTAATAATCTTATTGCACCTACTGCACATACCTACTTTATTTTGTTAATGGAAAATAGGGTCTCATGATTCATACTAGACCTCAAATCCATCATGTAACAAAAAAATGGCCTAAAATTCAGAATTTTGCTACCTCTGTTTCCCAAGTGCCTACATTATAAACATCTGCTATGATATGGTTAATCTATTTTATTTTCTTTAAAAGATTTATGTGGCTATATATTTGATATCATATATATATATATGATATTTGTGATGTATGTGATGAATATATGCACACAGAGATAATGCCATATGTCTAAAAGAGACATACTTTTAGGTAAAAAATTAAGCTAATGGATATCGTTCTTCCTGTAATATTTTATCTAGTATATCTGACTGGCTATTTCAAGTTGACTTAATGAGTAGTCATCTGGATACAAGGATTAGCATTTAGTTATGGGCCCATGAGGTCTGTGCTCACACACAGTTAACTGTTAGCTCTATCAGTGCTGTGTAGGCACAGTGCTGTTAAGTTCATGATCTCAGAAAGTTTATTCATCATGACAGAGGAATGTGAGGTCAGTGAAGTTCACCATACAGTAGGTGAGGAAGCAAGAAGAGTTTCCATCCTTTAAGGATTTCTTTTCCATTTACCATCATTGCATCCACATTTGTTACTATGAGCTCCTGGTTGCCATAGACATACGTTACTTAGAAGACAACACTTGATAGCCCCTCTCACCATCTGCTGCCTCTTATTGTCTGCCCTGTCTTGCATAATGTTAATGTTCCTGAAACATTAATTGGATGGTATTAATGCCTTAACTTATGACTAAACACTTGGCCTTCACTTACCCTCAGAATCTTGTGCTGTTGTACATCTCTGCATTCACCTCTATCTTCTGTAGAGAGGACTTTTCTGATTGTAGTTGAAAGAAGCTTTTTGTCTTTGGGTATAAGAATAGATATTTAGAAGCAATGTGATCAATTTAGCTAATCAATCAATTTAGCTAAGCCGCAATAATATATTCCTTCCTGGGACCTTTAAATTACTGGAGCCACAGGTTTGTGGAAACAAGCACGGAATTCCTCATGTATGGAAATCCTCAAACCAAGCAGATGATGGTTAGTTACTCCCATGAGAGTTCTGTCTCTATTGTTCCAGACACTCAAGCATGTTTTTCAGGTTGATATACTAGTGCATAAAAAACAGAGTTTGGTAAGGTCAATGATTCCTTTACTTTCCCAACAGACTACAAAACACAATCTGGTATTATTAAGGCATGTGTCACCAGTTCCAGCTTGAATTCTCTTTATTTTGCATCCAAAATGTATGATGGCTTCAGCATTCCTGTCTTAATTCTGGTAGGCAACCAAGAAAAATGATTAGCTTGTTTATATAGTTTTCCTTTCTAGATCATTGAGTTTTCTAAAGGTGTTAAAAATGTAATGTTCATTATGAGATACGTTGAGCTTTTTGCTGAGCAAGGGCATTCATAATTTTATGGTTGAAAATGATATGCATTTGAGTGTCAAGTAGACAAAGGATTGTTAATCTTTATTTTCCACTTGAGCAGATTTAGAATTCACTAGATGACTGGTGAATCATATTTCTGATTGAGTCAGTGAAGACATTTTTATGGAAGAATGACTATGGATAGAAATGCAAATATGAATATTTCCAGCACCAAATTCTCAAAATGTGGATGTCATAATGGAAAAGGAGAGTAAAACTCTAAATAAGGAGAACTTTTCCTACACCCAAGTCCAGAATATAGTAAAATATTTATTCCATCATAATACATTTTGAGGTAGGTGTGGAGGAGAAGAGAATCAAGGAAGATTTGGTGGAGGGGAAAAGCATGATGAGAACATATTGTATAATTTTTTTCATTACATGAAACATGTAGTAAAGGTAAAAATAAGTATATTGTATCAGTTATACTGTATAATGTTTTGCATGTCACTTATTTTAGTTCAATTTTCAGATATAATATTTATCTGAATGCTGCTTAATGTCTACTCTCTTTATGGATGACATGAATTACATTTTTAAGCAGAGTCCCCCTTTAATTTTCCAGTGTCCAGTTATAGTAGATAAACCCTTAGAGGAATAAAGTTTCTACTCTTCTTCCATGAGGAATAAAGTTAGGCCATGAACTTCATAGAGTGCACGATAAAAATGCAAGGGAACTAGATCAGGAAAGCTGTATATTTTTCGTCTACAGTATTCCGTTTTGTAGGCTGTGTAGTGAGTCTTTTCAGTGAGATCAAAAGTTGAGCCTACTGCACAACGTGTTTGTTTGGGTTATTTGGTGTCTGTTGCCAGTGAAAAATGAAAACCTTTAAAGTTTTTATTGTAACATTTATATTAACATGAAAAGTATGGGTTCATCTAAATTATTCTTTTTAAAAAGGTAGGGTAATCATTTCATTAGCCTTGGCCTTGTGCACATCAGTCCATTTTAATTTATTTTAAAAAATGAATAAATCCTTTGGTAGATTCTTTCCTCTTTTCCTTTTATTGAAAATAGTTTTTTTCTCCCATAATATATCCTGATTAGAGTTTCACCTCTCTTTATCACTCCCAATTCATCCCATCTGCCCCTCCCATCTAGATCCTCTCCCTTTCAGTCTCTCATTAGAAAATAAACAGGCTTCTAAAAGATAGTAGTATAAGAAAAGAAAAGTTAATAGGATAAAACAAAAACTATCTTATCAGAATTAGACAAGGCATACAAATAGAAGAAAAGGGGCTCAAGAGGAAGCACAAGAAGCAGAGACCCACTCTTTCACATACTCAGATTCCCATGAAAAAACTAAACTGAAAGCTGTAATATATACTCAGAAGTTCAGACCCCATGTAGGCCCTGACCATGCTACCCCAGTCTCTGTAAGTTCATATGAGCTTTGCTCATGTTGATTTAGAGGGATTTATATCCTTGGTGTCCTTCATCCCATCTCCTTCTTACATTCTTTTGCATCATCCACTTCCATGGGATTTCCTGAGCCCTGAGTGGAGGGATTTGATAGAGACATCCCATATAGGGCAGAGTTTTTTTAAGTCCTCTCACCCTCTGCAATTTTTTTGGCTGCAGGTTTCTGTGTTTTTTCCCACTGACTGCAGGAGAAAGCTTCTCTGATAATGGCTCAGGATTTAAAAAAAAATGATCTATGAGTATAGCAGAAAGTCATTAAGAGTCTTTTATTGTTACTTCTTTTAAAGAACAGAATATTTGGATTTACTCTAGGTCTTTGCACTACTGTGCTATTTGTCCATGGTTCTTGATTATCCTAGTAGTGTCAGGTGTGGCTTCCATCTCATGGAGTGGACCCTAGGTCAAATCAGACATTGGTTGGTTACTCCCACAAGCTTTGTGCCACTATTGCCCTAGCATATCTTGTAGTCAGGACATCATTGTAGATCAAAGAGTTTGTGGTTGATTTTGGGGTTTATGCTTCTCCTTTGGGAGCATGTAGAGTACCTTCCTGTACCAAAGGGGCTAGAACATCAAGGTGAAGGCTTGATATATGTACTAGATCTAGCCCCTGTTCAGTCAGTGATGTAGGAGTTGTCCAGAAAACGGGCCTTGCTGTCAGTTTGTGAAGAACAGTCTATAGCCATGGCAACAGCCTGGGTCTTTTAAGGATTCCCATGGGAGTCTTTTGCCTAACAAATCAATTAGATGTACCCAGTTTTGGAACTGCAAGATTCCTTTGGTGTCAAGAGATGGCCACTTGGGACTCTGTATCCCTCATGATTTGACAACTTCATTTGGATCTCCTTCATATATGTATATATTTTATGAAGATTCTATTGTATTAGGTTACCATATTACCCCTGAAATTTAGCTGCCTCTCCCAGTATTCTTTCCAATGTCTCAACTCTTTTCCCTTCCACTCTTTGATTCTCCAATTCTATTCTACCTATCCACCCATAACTGTCTATTCTATTTCCTTTTGCTAAGAAGAACTATGTGTACCTTATAGTCCCAATCTAACCTATGTGGATCTACAGACTGCAGCTTGGTTATGTAAAGCCTAACATCTGCCAGTCTACATATAAGCAAACACATACCATATTTGCCATTCTGGGTCTGTAATATCTCACTCAGGATGCCTTTTTCTAGTTCCATCCATTTCCATGTGCATTCCCTGTTTTTCCTAATAGGTAAGTAATACTCCATTGTGTAAATGTAACACATTCCTATACCCATTTTTTTTTTCTGTTGAGGGATAGTTAGGTTGTTTCCAATTTCAGGCTATTGAGAATAGAGCAACAATTTAAAAGTTTGAGCAAGTATCTTTGTGGTAAGGTGAAGCATCATTTGGGGATATGCACAAGAATGGTATTGCTGATCTTTCTGTAGATTCATTTCCATTTTCCTGAAGAAACTTCCACACTGATTTTTATAGAGACTGTACAATATTGCACTCCCACAAGAAATAGATGAGTGCTCTCCTTACTCTGCATCCTCACCAGCATGAGTTGCCACTTATTATTTTTATTTTTTGATCTTAGCCATTCTGAGAGATATAAGACAAAATCCCTATGTGGATTTGTTTGTAGATCTCTATGTTAATCTCTGTCTACTAAAAAATGAAGCTTCTCTGATGAGACTTAAGATATGCATTAATGTATGGGTACAATGCAAATTTGTCTCCATAATGTTAAAAGTTATAGATTCCATCTTGTGAAATAGGTCTTTAATTCAAATAGAAAGTGGTTGGTTAATTTCAGTTCATTTTATCTACAGTTTGTAATATATTTTAGGAAATTTCTGCAATAGTAAGTTTTCATATGATTTTTTAAGAAGGTTATTACCATTAGGTATCTCTCCTCAACCCTCCTGCCCCCCACCCATTTAATTCTTCCTGTTACAATATTCACCACTCACCCCCCTTTACATTGCTAAGTTCTATCACCCATTCCTTGAAAACCCACACATGGCACCTTCCAAATGTTCTGACCACTGTGGGCGTGCCCCAGGAAATAAACATATCTAAACACTCAAGTATTAGTATTTTATTTTCAATTCTCCTTTCCTAACTTTATTCACATATCAACTATATATGAAACCAAGCACATGTTTTATTTTGGATTTTGGCAAAAATCCTAAACGTGAAATTTTTTATTTTTTGCTACCCATGTAAAATAGAACAAAATGGTGGCATTATCTAGCTGGTTGGTGGTGATTAAATGTTCTTGGCTCAGAAGGAATATAAAATAAAGACATGAAATACTCTTATTAGAACAATAATATAATTATATTGCATAAAGTAATATCTTAAAACATACATTCCCTATGATCATTTATTCTTAGTAGGTTTAAAATACTAGCTATAAAGTAATAAGAAATATGAAGATTTGTTAGAGTAGTTGAGCTTATAAACTTAAAATTTTACATTAATCTGAGGTCATTAATTGCTGACATGCTTATACTCTTCAGTTAATTATATAATACAAACTGAATTACAATTATAGACTTCATAGACCTTATGATCATTTTCATTGCTGAAAATGTACATGAATACAGATAACAGCACTAGTTAAAAGAAAAAATTAGCTTGGCTGATCACAAATTTGCACAAAATATATACTATTGTCTTAAGTAAATATGTCAACCAAAAGTACAATATATGACATTTAATAATCATTATAAATTAGTAATAACATTGTAAGCACAAATTCATGGATTTTAGTAAAACCTTGTTTAAATAAATGACATGGTCTTATGAGTTTGAACATTCAAATATGTATACAATATATTACCTAGTGCATTAAAAACTAAAGTATTTTGCTCAAGCAGACACATTCTCTAATGCTTTAAAAATCACCTTCCAATTCCATATAATGATTCTAGAATTGTCTTTGTCTTATTCTTTTCTGTCAGATAACTCAAGGAAAGAGTCTTTTTTTTAGGAGCTCATAATAAAAAAATGAGAAGTCCCTTGTCTCTATGTTTCTTTCAGTGTTAATTCCAATACTGATGTACATCCTACATACGGCAGTAGTTCTTGTAGTTATGCCCATCTCCTTTCTTTGTTCCCAAATCACAGCACTAGCTGCATTACCTTATAATCTCTATTCATAGACATTGCAACTACAGGACCAAAGGCTACGGACCTAATGGAGAGTCTGGGTCCCAGTTCTCTGCTGCTCTTAGTAATACTAATAACTTTTTTTTTTCCAAATGGTCTCAGGAATTCAAGTGGTTCATGCAGGTATATCAATTGCAAAGCCGGTATTTCTTTCTTTTCTGCCATTTCATTCTTCCTATTTCCTATATATTGTTAAACTATTCTTTACATAGAAATCATGGTGAAAGATAATAATGTGTGTATTCCTCATGTTAGGTGACAGGAATAACAAAAGTCATGAGTCTCAATAAAGGTATGTTAATATCTGAGTCCTTAGAAAGAGGCCTAGATTTTGAGTGTCATAGTAGTATGTACCACGCTCTAGAAAGAGAAGTAACAATAATCAAGTACTTGTGGGTAAGGAAAATAGTATGGATAGGCTAAACAAACAAGAATACATATGCTTAAAACTAAATTTGGCAAGTCTAAGAATTAAAGGGTTTGTTGATAGCTCATTAAGAAAGTTAAATTGCTCTATAATGAAATACAAAGTTAAGTAATGGGCAAAGCACAGATAGAGAACCCATGTGATTAATAAGTAATATTTTAATTGAAGTAATGAGAATCTTGAAAGGTGGGATTTGGTTGGAAAGAAGGCTTACTGGATAAGAACATTTGCTGTTATGGAAAGAACCAGGATTTGGTTTCCTGTACACATACACAGTGACTCACAAACATCTGTAATCCCAGTTCTAGGAATTTTTATAAATCCTAAATGATTGTAGCCATCAAGATGACTATTGAGTTGTTGTATATAAAAGTTTTTCTTTCTGAATTTCATTGAGTCATGACAATTGTTACTTTGACAAGTTACATCTATGGGGGAATATCTGAGACTGACATAAAATATATTGGAGATTTATTGTCTATTGAAATAGAAAACTTTAAGTGTCAGAGTATTTTTATGGCTTTAGCCTGATACTGAAATTACAATACTACTTGCAGAAATGAGATAGTGTGTTCAAAAGTAATTCCAGGAAGACAAGATGAGGGAAATATAAGGAGGAAGAGATTTGAATTTTTATTGTGCTGAGTTAGCAGTAATGGCAGGATGCTTAAAAAGAAGTCATTACATAGGCAGGTGTGAAATATGTCCATCCATCATTGTAGGATATAAAAAAAGACAGATGTATGAAGAATATTGAAGTAAAAAATGTATAATTCTACTGTGGTGGTATGGAAATAACAGGTTTTTTTCCCAAAAAAATTAAGGAAGGCAGCCCAACGTATTTTAAGTTATTTTAGTTTTACATTTTCAGAGTTTGCTCATTTTAAATATGCTTGCTATAATTTTCCTGTCTTCTTTTTCCTGTTTTTTAACTCACTTATTGATTATCCTAACAATTTATGTAATATCACTGTTGCTCAAACTTAGCAAAAGTAGTCATGGCATGGACTTATACAGAGAGAAGAGTGTTGTCTGAAAATTTAACCTTTGCATTCCAGAATATAGTAGTATGGGATAGTCTATCATTCCCACTGAGAGCACATCCCCTTGTTTACTTTGTGTCAGATGATTACCATGTTAGAATGGGGAAAAGTGGAACAGTCGACGCAATGATTTTTATTATGACAATAATTGTTGAGGAAGAGGAGGCTGCTCTCATAGGGATGGATGTATTTTCTACCCATTATTTGTAACTGAGGCTATTTTAATAATCTTTAGATAGATATGGTGAGTTTTCTTGTAATTATCTTCAGTTTTCCAGTCCCATTTTTTTCCACTTATAGTATTCAATAGAATACAACCAAGTCACCTCTAAACCATGGCTTCTTAAACTTTCCTCACTCAACTTTTTTACTTGATTAATGGATATACAATCTTGGTTATATTGGCATAAAATTAATAAACATGAAATATGTATGAACAATAAATATCCTCAAAAATGTGTTTTGAACGAATCTTTAATATACAGATAATTTAAGCATTTGTTAGAAATTTAATATAAATGCTAATTTATAAAAGGATATTTTGTTTATGTTTACATGAAGAAATAAATCTTGGATGATTCTTTGGTCCTGAGGATCATAGACTGTTTTCACCATGGCTCATAGTTTTTCAATATTTTTTGATATTGTAATTATCAGGCTGAGAGAGCTGCTTCATATAAATACATTTGTACGTTTCCAAGTATGCTTGTGACACTTTCAGAAAAGGTTGGATATTCTGTTTTAATCTAAAACCAAACAAACTTTTATTAAATTTTAGTCTGCAACAGAAGCTATGAGTTTGAATTTTTGCTGTAAATAGCAAAAAAAAAAAAAAATAGTGGGTTGAATTATAACTGTTTCATACATTCTTTGCTTTTGTTAATCCCACCCCTGGACTTATATACACCTCTCTACTCTCCAGTTTTCCCTTTCCAATTTCATGTCATACATGTTTACTTAGCCCACAATTCAATTTTAGAAAACCAAACATTCTATCAATGTAAAGGGAAAATGTATTGATTTGTTATCCTGAAGAATGATGTGAGTGGAAAATATGAAAAATATTTTGTTTTCTAGAATTAAACCACTCTGACTGCATGTGACTATATGAGTACACATTTTTGTATGTAAAGTAAAAACCCTGCACTTATTGACATAGAGGTCTTGAAAATAAGCCAGCATGTTTCAGGCAGCCTCTGTTGATCCTGAATACTGTATCAGTATGCACATTGCAGCACCATGAATTACACAGGAAAATGCTACTAAAAAATGCCTGTGTTTACTTATAAAGTTTTCTGTAGGCTACAATACATGACGATAGAGCGCAGAGTTTGCTATGCTCTAGAGTAACCAATGCCCTTTCTCTTTTTCCAGCCTCCAAAGAAATACCTGAGTACCATTCTTTATCACGTAGCTCCCACAATACATGGAAATAAGCATTGAATTCTCTCTAGATCTCTCACTGCTTTCTTTCTCACCTTCCTCTGATTGGCTGAGGAAAGGCTGCAGGTTCATAACTCAGCAAGCTTGAGTCAGGGGACAAAGTGTGAGAATCTTCTTCAGAGGATTGGAGCTACCCCACATACAATTATTTTATTTTAATTTTTTTTCGCTGAAGTCTGTTTTATCACACAGGGTTTGTATTCAAGTTCACCAAGAATGGACCTTTAAAGTGGTACACTAGAAGAAACAGAAGAGTTTTCTTTTCTTACATCAAGGACAGGAAATTCTGCACATCTGGTGTTCATGTAGCAACTTTGTCCTCCCATCTTTAGATTTTTTAGAGGAATGTGTGCCTGAAAGGGAAAATTTAAATTTGGAAATTCCAGTCCATGGAATTTGAACACAGCATGGAGAAAAGAAGCGTCTTTATAAAGATAATGACTCATCACTCCCTTCCTTAGACTTCAAACCAGACTACTTTAAGCTGATGATGGGTACATTAGATGCTTTTCTCTTTCTGTGGATAAAATGTAGAATGTTCATAGTTAACTTTGGGAGGAGAAAGTATAGTTTGGCATAAGGTTCTAGAGAGATAAGAGTCCATCATAGGAGGGCAGTGATATGGCTGCAAGCAGCAGACAAGGGAGCAGCGATCTGAGAGTCAACATCTTCCTTTGAAAACACAAAGTACTTAGAGAATCCTGGAAATGAGACAGGGTTATAAACACCCAAAGTCTTTACCTAGTGATTACTTCCTCTAGCAATGCCAAACAGTCTCCCCAAATAGTGTCACCAACTGGTGACCAAGGATTCAAATACCTGAGCCTATATGGGCTCATTTGCACCCAAACATCACGGTCCCTAGCCCCTCGTAGACTCACAGTCACATCAAAGTGCAAAATGAACTAAGTTCAACTTTAAAAGTCCCCACTATCTCAACACTCAACACTAAAACTCCAAAGTTTAAAATTTCTTCTAAGACTGAAGGTAATCTTTCAAGTGTAGGTGCCTGCAAAATGTAAAGGTATATTTTGGATACCAGCCCTCTGTCCTATGTGGAGCTGTGGAAGGTCTTTTCCCATTATGGAGGCTGCTGTTTTGTCCTATGGATGATGACTTTTGCCTCACAGAAGCTTTTCAGTTTCATGAGATCCCATCTATTAATTGCCGATCTTAGTGTCTGCGCTACTGGTGTTCTATTCAGGAAGTTGTCTCCTGTATCAATGCCTTCAAAGTTATTTTCCACATTCTCTTCTATCAGGTTCACTGTAACTGGATTTATGTTGAGCTCTTTAAACCACTTGGTCCTGAGTTTTGTGAATAGTGATAGATATGATCTATTTGCATTCTTCTATATGCTGACATCCAGTTATGCCAGCAGCATGCTATTTTTATTACTACAGTTCTATCTTAGAGTTTGAGATCAGGGACGGTGATACCTCTGGCAGTCTTTTATTGTACAGGATTGTTTTAGCTACCCTAGGTATTCGTTTTTCCATATGTTGTTGAGTATTATTCTTTCATGGTCTGTAAAGAATTGTGTTTGAATTTTGATGATGATAACATTGAATCTGTAGATTATGTTTGGTAAGGTGGTCATTTTTACTATGTTAATCCTACTAATCCATGAGCATGAAAGATCTTTCCATCTTCTAATATCTTCTCAATTTCTTGACCCACAGCTCAACATTAGACAGAGCTAGGAGATACCTACTGAAGAGAGGGAGGAAGGATTAGAAGAGCCAGAGGGCTCAGGGACATTACAAGAAAACCCACAGAAACAACTAACCTGGTTCAAAGGATCTGACAGAGTCAGGGAGCATGCATGGGACTGATGTAGGCCATCTACAAAGTGTATAGCTTGGTCTATTTGTGGAATGTCTAACAATGGAAGTGGGGGTTGTCCCTAATGCTTTTGCTGGCTCTTGGGAACCTATTCCTCATACTGAAATATGAGAAATATTCCCCTTGCCTGTCCTTAATACAAAGGGAGGTGCTTAGTCTCACTGCAACTTGATATGCCATGCTTTGCTGCTAACCATTACAGGCCTGCCCTTTAGTAGATTGAGAAGGGGAGGTGAAGGGGAGGTGGGGGATCAAACGGGAGGAGAGGAGGGAGGGGAAACTCATTTAGAATGTAAAATAATTTAAAAAAATTAAAAATGTAAAGGTAAATTACATATTTTAATTATGCAAAGGCATAGAATATATATCACCATTCCAAAAAGGAGGCATGGAACAATAGTGCAGAAATCAAGACTGAAACACAACAGGGCAAATACTGAACACTGTAGCCCCTTATCATAACTTGTCTGGGACTTTAGATTTGTAGGACTTTTATGGTTCAGCCCCTCAGACTGGCTGCCTGCAGCATGCCTGTTTCTCTTGGTCTCATTCCACTACTCACATGGAACTTTATTTGGCAATATCTCACAGCTGTGGGGTCTCCATGAAAACCCAGGCTTCACTTTCACAGCTTCACTCAGTGACTTTTTGTGGTTTCCTGCCCTTTCAGGGTCCTTACATTGGGACTACCTGTCACTCACTGCCTTGCTTCTGCTGCTCTTTGAAATTGTGAAGGGAATAGCCCATAACCCCTTCACTGTTGCATCCTTCAGGCTTGTAAATCCAGAATCAAGTGTGTAGGAAACTATCAGCTTGGGGAGAACCCTGGCATCACATTAATAGTGCCTCAGTTTTTTGTTTGTTTGCTTGTTGTTTCCTTTTGAGTTTGTTTGTTTTCAACTGGTTTTTATTGAATATAGATTCTTCTTTCATACAACATATTCCAACCACAGTTTCCCTTCCATCCACTCCTTGCTGACTCTCACCTCTGGGTTTTTGGAAGAATCTGTAACCCCTTCAAGGTTGCATCCTTTATGCTTGTAACACCAGAATCAAGTGTGGAGGAAATTACCAGCTTGGGAAGAACCCTGGGGTCACATTATTAGCAGCAGGTTTTTTGTGTGTGTTGGTGTGTGTGTGTGTGTGTGTGTGTGTGTGTGTGTGTGTGTGTATGTGTGTATGTGTGAACATTTTGTGTATGTTTATTGGAACTAGATTCTTCTCTCATACAATACAACACAACCACAGTTTCCTCTTCCTCTACTCCTCCTTGCTCACCATGCCCCCACCTCTGGGTTTTTTTATTATTATTTTTATGAATAAATATCTCCTTATACTCTTTTTCACATAACAGAAGGTGACCTGAAGGTGACCCTTCTCTTGTTCTAGTGCAGAGCCAGAGGTCTCTCCTTAGCTGTGTTAATGTCCTTAATGAGAACAACTGCACTGTCAGCACCAGCCTTGGCTGTGATAGTAAGCTCCTTGGTGCTCTTTTTCTCTTTGAACTGTATATTTTGTATTTCTTCCTGCCCCACTTGCTTTTGTTTTAAACAATGCTGTCTTGTGCTTCATTGCTAATAATTATGGCATATGCTGCGGGATGTTCTGCATGTCAAATGCATTGCTCTGATTGGTTAATAAATAAAACACTGATTGGCCAGTAGCCAGGCAGGAGGAAGTATGGGGGGACAAAGAGGAGAAGATTTCTGGGAAGTGGAAGGCTGAGTCAGAGAGACACTGCCAGCCGCCACCATGACAAGCAGCATGTGAAGATACTGGTAAGCCACGAGCCATGTGGCAACTTATAGATTAATAGAAATGGGTTGATTTACAATATAAGAATAGTTAGCAAGAAGCCTGAGCCATTAGGCCAAACAGTTTAAATAATATAAGCATCTATGTGTTTATTTTATAAGTGGGCTGTTGGACTAGCGGGGCTTGGTGGGACCTGGAGAGAAAACTCTCTAGCTACAGGCATACATGCACTGTGATGCTATTGTGAGCTTTTTTTTTTCTACCAAAGAAATTATTCCAATTTATTTTTAATTTAGCTACAGGACAAGAGCCAAAGGAAGCCAGACACTTAGCTAAAAGTATCAGGGACATGACATCTAACTCAGTTGCTAACAGTGTTCCCCTCTGGAACCTTTTGTATGAGCCTCTACTATCCACATTGATTCCAGTGCTACTGTCTTCCAGGATCCTTTGAGAATGTTCCCTCAAGCTGTGATTAATGCATTCAACAGCTTTCTAAGCCAAAGTTCCAAAGTCATCTATATTCCCATGAAACAGCATGGTAAGGTCTTTAGAGCAATGTAAGTTGGTCTTTGCCAGGGCAAAGCACATCACTTGGTTGTCCAGGGCTAAATGCTCAGCCATAAAGACATACATACAAGCAATATCATACAGACCACTGTCTGACAGGAACTATATTAATTATTGTGAAAAAACAGCACACCCAAGGCTACATATAAAAGAAACAGTTTATTTAGACTTACGGCTTCAAAGGGAGAGTTCATCATGCTAGAGGGAATCATAACAGCAGTAGATAGAAGCTGAGAGATCACATTTTAGAGCACAAACAAAAAGCAGTGAAACAAAATGTAAGTGGGATAAGGTGTGAATTCTCCAATCCAGCCCCAGGAAGATACTTCCTCTAGCAAAGCTGCAACCCGTCAATCTCTGTAAGCAGCGCCACCTACTGGTCATCCAGTGTTTAAATAAGTGAGCCCATAGAGAATTCATTTAAATAGCCACGGAAGTCTATTGTGGTTATTAGAAAAATACACGTGTCCAAAAATCCTCCTAGACAATCTTAGACATTCCAAAATATTGAGATTGTGTACTGAGGCTCTAAGTTCTACCTCCTGCAAAATGAGATTATGAGAAGAAATATGCTCAGGACATGATGCAGACACGTTGATTACGTCCTGAAGATTACACATCACAGGTTCTAGAAATCTGATGAGGAAGGAGGAAAGTGAGTGGAGAAACATAATTACGTTCAAAACCTTTTCTCAACTCACAAATTCTACTTATCCAAAAATTATGGTAAATTAGTATAAATACTTAATAAATATTAAATGTTAGAAGTTTCACCTAAAGTATCCCACTAATATGAATGCTCAAGTATGGATGAAACTAGAGTAACACCAATACATGCCTAAGTGCATAGGAAAAGCCCAGGAGGCTTAAACCCCACACCAAAACAACTGAGCAAAGGTTGAAACCAACAGAAGGCTTTCCCCAGGGAAAAGCATGTAAATTGGTTGTCCATTGCTAAATGGTGTGCCTTGAAAACATACATAAAAGTAACATTATATAGACTGAGCTACTTGTACTCAGAATACATATGTATATACACATATGCATATAACAATTAATGAAATAAGAATTCATGAATTTTAAGGAGAGCTCAGAGGGGTGTATTGGAGGGTTGGGGGGGATGAAAAAGAAAGGAATAATCTTGTTATTATACTGTAATCTCTAAATTTAAAAATATTATGTAATTTATATTACAGATGAATTATTTAAAATTTCCAAGACAGAGTTATAAAGATGGTTTGACTGGTAAAGATGTCCACCAGAAAACCTCACTAGCTAGGCTTCAGTACTCACACACAAGTGGTGGAAGGAGAGAAACACGTATTTTATTCCCAAAGAAACCGAGTTTGTTAGCTATATCAACTTGACAAAGCTAGAGTCTTCTGTGAGTAGAAAAGATCAGATGGGAAAAATTCTTCCATAAGATTGTCAGTCTTATGTCTTGTAGGGAAAAGTCTGTAGAGCCCTTTCTCAATTAGTGATTGATGTGGGATGGTCCAGCCCACTATGGGTGGTATCACCCTTAGGCTGGTGGACCTGGGTTCTGTAAAAATGCAGACTGGGAAAGCTATGAGGAACAAGCCAGTAAATACACTCTCCCATGACCTCTGTGGTAGCCCCTGCCTCCAAGTTCCTACTCAGTTTGAGTTCATGCCCTCACTTCAGTGATGAACCGTTATGTGGAAACATAAGCCACATAAACCCTTCTCCTTTGCAAGCTGGTTTTGGACATGGTGTTTCATCACAGCATTGGAAACCCTAAGGAAGACACCTAGAAATGAATGTTTTCAGAATGTTTTCTTAGATCTTGAAGCTTATAAAATCTCATTTAGCTTTTAAAAAGTGGTTCATTCACTTGGAAGACACATAATGAAGAACCTAAACTTGTAAGTTTCCTGAAGTAAATGTAGCAGAGATCAGGTGATGTCTTCTCCATTCCTATGTTCAATAGGAAGAGCTATTTTCTCTTTCACTTTAAACTTGCTTTTGCCATGAGCATCTGTGGTGGTATTGTATTCCCCAAAATATTGTGTACCTTAATAAACTTATCTGGGGTCAGAGACGGAACAGCCACAATATTAAACAGAGGTTAGGCAGTGGTAGCACACGCCTTTAATCCTAGCATTCCAGAGGCAGAAATCCATGTGTTCAAGGATACACCCAAGCATGGTGACTCACGCCTTTAATCCCAGAAAGCAAGCCTTCAATCCCAGGGAGTGGTGGTAGAAAGCAGAAAGGTATATAAGGCGTGAGGACCAGAAACTCAAGGCATTTTGGCCTGGAGAAGCATTTGGCCTGGTTAAGCATGTGGCTGGTTAAGCTTTCAGGCTTCTAGCAGCAGTTCAGCTGAGACCCATTCTGGATGAAGACTCAGAGGCCTCCAGTCTGAGGAAACAAGACCAGCTGAGGATCCGGCAAGGTGAGATAGCTGTGGCTTATTCTGTGTCTCTGACCTTCCAGTGTTCACCCCAATACCCGGCTCAGGTTTGATTTTACTAATAAGAACTTTTAAGATTCCTGCTACAAGCATCTGTCTATGGATGTATCTATTTGGATGTGTCTAGGCACAGTTTCTGTGCTCTTCCCCCTTCTCTCTCTCTCTCTCTCTCTCTCTCTCTCTCTCTCTCTCTCTCTCGTGTGTGTGTGTGTGTGTGTGTGTGTGTGTGTGTGTGTGTTTGTGCTGGGTGACAGGATTGAATATGGTAACCTCGGGATGAAAAAAGGTCAACGTATATGAGTGAACATTTTTAGAACTACTTTTGGGACCACTCCCCTTTTTATGTTTATGTAACTTCTATCTCCTCTCTAAAATAGAAAAACTGACTGAATAAGTGCAATTGTGGAATATGCTTGATGAAAGAATTTTTATCCATTGCCTTCATCTGGGGTGGCAATAATGATGGTAACCAGGCCCTGAAAATCAGGGCCATGGAAAGACAGTTATTCACAGGGAAATAAACAAGAAATCTCCAGTACAGAGTATTTGTGGCCATCAGAGTACCAGATGTAGATTCCATGTGAACAATGGACAGGGAAGTTACTTGTTCTGTTTATTTGATAAGGCACAATAAGTAAAAGCTTTCTGGGATAGAAGTGACTTCTAGAACAAAAGTTATTTGAATTTCTTTCTTTCTTTCCCTCTGTCTTTGTTTCTTTCTTCCTTTTTTAACAGACATATTTTGTTGGTGAAGAAGTAGCCTTGAAAGGACAAATTTGATCATTGTAGCATGAGGGCTTCTGGCCTTTTCCTCTGCTTGGTTACTTTAGAGATAATCCAACTGTAAGTGTCCTTGATCCCAGAAATTGGGTTTTAGGATTTATCTTTCGTGAGAAGTCAGGCTACATTCTTCTTGCTAAAATTTTATTGAATGGTATCTGTTTTTCATGAATGCATTTAAAATTCAAAGCATTGGATTGTTACATGGAAAAATGTGTTGCTTTAAAATTGAAAGTCTAAGGAGTAATTACATTACTTTAAAATTGAAAGCAAAGGCTAAAATAATGAATTTTAAGTAAGTCCTTTCTATTTTTTAAGATAGAGATGTGCTGGCATTATATTTGTTTAAATATTGATAATAAAAATATTTGTCACAAAATATTTTCATATATATTTGTTTGTTACATTGATACTTTATTTGGATTAAACTGTTTACCATATTTTATTATACATACAATAGTATATGTCACCTTATGAATTAGCATCTTTAATTGAGGTTTATTGATCACACTATCTCCATCACATTGATAAAGTTCTTAGAGAAATACTATTTACATATGTAAATTAAATCATTTATTCTTTATTGAAATAATAACTTTTGCCTTATGTAAGGCAAACAACACAGTAAATAAGACAAAATGACATCCTACAGAATAGGAAAAGATCTTCACCAAACCTACATCTGATAGGGGACTGATCTCCAAAATATATAAAGAACTCATGAAACTAGACATCAAAGTACCATACAATCCAATTAAAAATGGACTATAGATCTAAACAGAACATTCTCAACACAAGAATCTCAAATGATCGAAAGACATTTAAGGAATTACTCAACGTCCTTAGCCATCAGGGAAATGCAAATCAAAATGACACTGAGATAGCATCTTACACCTGTCAGAATGGCTAAGATCAAAAACACTGATGACAGCTATGTTGGAAAGGATGTGGAGCAAGGGGAACACTCCTCCACTGGTGGTGGGAATCCAAACTTATACAGCCACTTTGAAAACCAGTATGGTGACTTCTCAGAACATTGGAAATCAATTTCCTTTAAGACCCAAGGATATACTTTTGGGCATATGCCCAAGAGATGCTCAATCATACCACAAGAACATTTTCTCAACTATGTTCATTGCAGCATTATTCATAATAGACAGAAGCTGGAAACAATCTTGATGCACCTCAACTGAAGAATGGATAAAGAAAATGTGGTACAGATACACAATGGAGTATTACCGAGATGTAAAAAACAAGAAAATATCATCCTGAGTAAGGTAACCCAGACTCAGACACAAAAAAAACGGTATGTACTCACTCAAAAGTGGATACTAGATGTAAAGCAAAGGATAATCAGACTACAACCTGCAGCTCCAGAGAAGCTAGGAAACAAAGAAGACCCTAAGAGGGACATAGGGATCACCTCGGGATGGGGAAACAGAGGAGATCTCCATTACTAAACTGGGGATGAGGGGGGTAATAGAGGGAAGGGGATGGAGGATGAGAATATGAGGGGATGGTAGAGCTGGGGAAGGGACAGAGTGAGAGAGCAATGGAAGAGATATCTTGATAGAGGAAGACATGGGGTTAGGAAGAAACCTGATGCTAGGGAATCCTCAAGAACAACCCCAGATTAGACTACTAACAATAGTGGAGAGGGTGCATGAATTGACCTACTCCAGTAATCAGATTGGTGACTACCCTAACTGTCATCTTAGAGCCTTCATCCAGGAACTGATGGAAGCAGATGCAGAGATCCACAGCCGGGAGCCAGGCTGAGCTCCAGGAGTCCCTTGGAAGAGAGGGAAGAGGGATTCTATGAGCAAGAGGGGTCAGGATCATGATGGGGAAATCTACCGAGACAACTGAACCAAGCTCATAGGAACTCATGAACTTTAGATGGACAGCCGTGGAACCTGCATAGGACAGGACTAGACCCTCTACATATGGGACACAGTTGCATATCTTGGTCTGTTTGAGGGGCTCCTGACAGTAGTATCAGTATGACCTGGCTTTCTGGAGTGCATTATCTATGGTGGGATGCCTTGCCCAGCCTTGATGCAGGGAGGAGGGTCTTGGTCTTGCCTCACCTGAATGTACCAGGCTTTGCTGACTCCCCAAGGGAAGCCTTATCCTTTTGAAGGAGGGGATGGAGGGTGGGTCAGGCAGGAGGAAGGTTGATGGGGAGCAGGAGGAGGGATGAGAGGGGAATCTGTGGTTGTTATGTAAAAATGAATAAAAGATTCTTAAATAAATAAAAAAGAACATTTAATCATATAGCTAAAGTGAAATATAAATATTTGCATTCTCATTAGAGATCATTTGAAGATTGAAATGTAGTAAATTTAGGAATTTTCTTTCATTATATAAAATAATTAAATGAACTTCAGTAAAACTAAGTGATTTTATTATATAGTCAGATTTATTGAGGGTAGAGATAATAGTGAACTGAAAACTGCCTAATTCTAGTCCTGTGCTTACTCTTTGGCTTAGGATAAGAGAATGAGAAATGGAGAGAGCACAAAAGAGAGCTTACAATGAAAGTTTAATTAAAACTGGAGAACTGACTCAATAATTAGGTTAAATCCCTTGTCCTAAAAGTATGAGGAACGTTAAAGCTGGTTGGGGGGTAACTCCAGTCTTGGAAGTTAGCAGCAGCGGATCCTGAATGAAAACTGACCAGCAGGACTGTCTAAGCTGGCAAGCTCTGGCTTTGACTGAGAGATCCTACCTCTACAAATAAGGTCAAAGAGTGATAGAAGATGAGACCCATTATCGACTTTGGGCCTGTGTATGAAATAGGCCCACACATATATGTTCAGCATCTCACACATGTGTTCGAATATATGCAAAAGCAGTAATATATACATCACATGATTACATACAACACATGAAAAATGGAAAAAGAGAAAAGGAAAAAAAAGAGAACTGTAAATGCCCATCAAAAATGTTTGACATTTGCTCTCTGCATTTGATTTTTTTTTTTAAATTTGAAAACAGATTCTTCTTTCATACACTACATTCTGACCACGGTTTCCCATCCTGCCAGTCCTTCAGCTCTTCCCCCACCTCTCTTGTCCCCTGGATCCGTTCCACCTCTATTACCCTTCAGAAAAGATCAGGCCTCCCAGAGATAGCAGTCAAACATGGCAAAATAAGATAAAGAAAGACAAGGCAAAAGCCCTCAGATCCAGGCTGGAATAGGCAACGTGATAGGAAGAAAATAATCCTAAAGGCAGGCAAAAGATTCAGAAACACACCTGCTTCCAAAGTTAGGAGCCCCACAAAACCACCAAGCTAAAAGCTGTAACAAACCTGCAGAAAAACTGGTGCAGACCCATGAAAGTCCCCTGGTTGCCACTTCAGTCTCTGTTAGCTCCTATGCCTCGCATTTAGTTGATTCTGTGGGCCATGTTCTCCATCTGCTCTGCCTCTGGGATTCCCCGAGATCCCAGGGGAGGGACCTGAGGGAGACCTCCAATTTAGACTCTCCACATATGGGAGCTGCCTTAGGAAATCTCTTCGATAAAGACAGGAGAAAGCATGAATTTATGAGCATCGCAGAGTGTCATTAGGAATCATTTCACTTCTTCCCCCTCCCCCTCTTCTTTTTTCTCCCTAGTTGTATTTGGTTCACTAGGTCTCTGGGTTATCCAGTCTCTAGTTCCCGGACATCCAGGGAGTGTAGGGCATGGGCTCGCTCTAGTGGCTTGGGCCACCATTGCCCCAGTAAATCTTGCAGGTTGGTTCATGGTTCTGTCTGGGTTGGTGTTGAGGTTTTTCTTTGGGTAGACTGCACAGTACCTATTTCAACTAGTATTACACTAACCTATTAGTAACTATAAGCATTATAAAAAAATCTTAAAAAGTGCCAATTGTGGATTTTTATTCTAAATTTATCTATTTATTGCTTGATTGTTTGATAGTTTGTCAACAACTTCAAGTTTTCCATATACTATTTACTCACACAGGCCAGAGACTAATGAGTCACAGGCTAGCACACACCAAGCTTTGTGAACTGAGATTCTTTAAATACAGTCATAAAGACATGCAAAAAATCCAGGGACAATTATGAATTGGTTTTCCAGGAACTGAGGCAATTACATAGTTACTTTGAGTAGTTGTTGTACATTTTCTTTTTCTGCTATAAAGGAGGGACCCCTGAAGACAGAGTTTGGCTGTCTAACTCAGGGGCATGCATCCCTCAACTCTTCCCTTCCATTTCTTCTATCTTTTGACACTTTTTTCTCTAGCTCCACGTATTTTGTTTGTAAATTAATTAAGTCCTCATTGTGGACATATACACAGGGCCATCTTCTGAAGCATGTGCGGGTTGAAAAATATGCTAATCTATGGGTGCGCTTGATTTTTATATCTAATTAAGAGAACAATAATATTTGGTTCTTTCCTATGACTGAAGCAGCTGTGGGTTTGGCCCAATTAACAGCACAAGGTGTAACTTATATCTTGTGGAGAATGCTTTAAATGCAAACAGGAAGCAGTTGGTTATTCCAAAACATTTTCACCACTAACTACTGCATCAGTAAGTGTTTCTTGTCTTGCTCATTAATTATATGATTTTTAATTATTTGAAATAAAACTTGAAAAATCAATCTCTACTGACAACAACACATTGACATTCTGTTATCTCAGATTTGTTACTGCTACCTCATCCAGACAAAATAAAGTTCTGACTTGTGTTGCTACCATAATGATGTACTAGAAATTCATGACTCAACTAGAAGAGAATGCTAGACCCAGCTGTTTAATTTACTAGTGTGTCAAAAGGCTCAAGGCTACAGCACAGTCATAAGAAACTGCATATTTCATCAATTCAGCAACACTTGTCTTAGGATGACACCCAAAGGTGCTAGTGGATGGAAAACACCAGGATGCTCTTCTCATAACAGCCACTTGATCTCGATGACATCCCCTTTTCAAAATAGAAGAACAGCATGTAAAACGCCATAGAATCTCCCTGCCCACTCTGCCCCTGCTTCCTACCACGATACAAACAACCCAGTCCATCCCATCTGCATATGGCCGAAGAGACCAATCAAGACAAAAGCTGGGTTTCCCTTAGAGAAGAAAAGGTGACCATTAAGATTAAGTATGGAGTACAAATATGAAACTGTTCCAAAGATTTTTCCATGAGTTTTTAGTGAGGAAATATTCTAATATTTATTTACATAGTTATACTTACATATAACAGGGCTTCTAAGAAGTTGGATAAAGCATTCCTTAAACATATTTGTAATAACTTACAAGGGCGATTTGTTTTGTATTCCTGTGGTTGGATGAGTATTAGACGTTCTATAGTTACTGGCAGATAGAGGATGTTGAGAAAAGTAAAGTAACTCTGGTGATTTGTCAGATTAATGGGAAATGAAAGGCTGAAACCAAAAATTAAAAAGAGCTAAATAAGATTGCAATAAAAAATCTGTATCTTTATCATATTTATGTGTGCACTTACAATTATGCAAATTCATGGAAATATAGCTATATAAAAAGGCCTAAAAATGTACTGGTGTGCTGTGGAGGTCTGGAAACTAAAGGAGCAGCTTTGCCTACTTCACAGTTTGCACTGGGCCATGTTCAGCATGTGCTAGCTTTGGAAGACTCCAGGAAGCTTGCAAGAACCAAAAATACTTTTCCACTTAACATTTTCTTCATAACCAAATGTCTTCTGAGTGCATTATAAATGATTTAAAGAAACTGTGATCATTTTCTTATGCAAGTAAAAAAAAAACTGTTATAGCCTGCAGTCCCAATTAGAATTATTAAGACACCAAAGCAAATGCTGTCAGGCACAAAGCAATCATATATAATCATAATCCTCTCTTTCTATCTAGCCCTTACAATGTGTATTTACTTCCATGTGTATTTACGCCTTTAATCCTCTCAGGGATCTCATGTGGCAACAGTGTTTATATTAGACTCTCATTGCACAAGAAAACTACACTTGTTTTCTTCACTCTAGAACAAACCACCACTACATCAGCAGCTTAAGTTAGACTCTAAATTTAGTACCTAACCGATTCCATTGTCCTAGATTCCAGGCATGTCTTGACTGGTTCATACCTAGGGCTAATAAGGCTAAAATTTGAGTATGACAATGTAGTATGGTCTCACCTTAAGCTCAAGGCCCTCATTCAAGTATGAACGGAATTTAGTTATTAACATTTAAAGAGTGATGGCTTTTCCAGCCTGAAAGATTCCCCTCTACAGAGGAAGTTTTCAACATGGCTACTTGTTTTCTTGTGCCAACAAGAAAATCTTCATTGCTTTTCTGAAAAGCCTTAAAGACTTCTCTTCCTGGACCTGAGAAGGTGTTTTAAAAAACATTCTGTTCATGTCAAGGTGTCTATCTCTAACAGAATCTATTGGTGATTTAATTATGTGAAAGGCATTTGTAATTTCATGTCTCCTAATAATCTGTTATACAGAGTGTTTCATACAGGTCAATAATTTTGGTGTGTGTGTGTGTGTGTGTGTGTGTGATACGCAGATTTATGAACTTTGTTTCTTTTGGTTTTTATGTCTTTATGCCAATAGT
>CABHPP010131455.1:0-32771 GCA_902168425.1 Peromyscus attwateri | reverse complement strand
TTTTTGTTCTGCAAATATTTCCTAAAGTTGAATAAATGGATATTTTATTTAGGGTTTCTTCAACTTAGCATATGGGTATATGCCCCCATCAATATTTTTTGTATTGCCAATATTTTGGAAGATACTATGTGTAAACTTTTATCACCAGTATTTGGCAGTGATTGTGAGGCATATTAAAGAAGATTTTAAGTAACTAGTTTAATTCCAAATCTTAAACAAATATGTGAATCATGGCTTAAAGTGATTTTTTTCAGTATTGTTTCTCTTATTAAGATATATGTATTAATTTGTAATAATCATATATACTAGCTATCATTGTCCAAGTTTTTTAATGTATTTTTTCTGGTGTATAAAATTACAAATGATCCTTCAGCATCATGAATTCTAAAGCAAATGGCCTCACTGTGGATAATGTTAATTCTAAATACAATTAAATTCACATGATCTTAACTCTGCTTACTATTCTTTGTCTAGTCAGTTTTATAAATTTTATTTCTTCTTAAAGAAGTCTCTGAAGCTTATCTTCCACAATTTTATAATGTTAAAAACAATAATGCTAATTAAAATTTGAGGTTCATTCTAGAACTTTTTTCAGTTTTGCAATTTAAAATATTTTATGCAATGTATTTTGAACTTATTCATTCCCTTCCTTCAACTTCTAGATCCTCCCCTTCTCCATACCGAAATAATTTCATGATCTCTGTTTCATAAAAAAACAAAACAAAACAAAACAAAACAAAACAAGAACAACAACAAAACCCCAGGAAAAACAAAAGAAAACTAGAAAACTAGAAAAAAAAGCAATAAAACAAACAAAAACAAAAACTGCATGCATACTAAAACATTTCATGGAGTCTCTGGAGGGTGGGAGTAGGGCTGCCCTGGAGTGTTGTTTATACCCAGTGACATTCCATTGGAGAAAACTGATTATTTCCTTTCCCAGCAGGTATCAATTGCAAATAGCTCCTTGGTTAGTTCTGAAACTTTGTGTCTATTTCTTCTTTTCAATGCTGGCATTTTATCTGGTTTGAAATCATGAAGGTCTTGTGCATGCTACCACAGTCTCTGGGAGTTCATATCTGAGTCAGTCTTGTTATATCTGGAAGAATCTGTTTCCTTAGAGTCCACCACACCTGGTTTTTTAATGTAGATCCCCAATCCTTGAGGGGAGAGGTTTGATAAAAATAATTCATTTAGGTCTGAATGCTCCAAAGTCTCTCAATCTCTGTATGTTGTCCAGTGTGGGTCTTTTTGTTAATGACCGATAGCTTTTCTGATGAAGGTTGAATGGTGCTCTGCTCTGTGGCTATAAGAGTATGTCATTAGGAGTCATTTTATTTCCATGCTCCTTTAGCAGAATAATAGTAGTAAGATTTTCCCTAGGCTCATGACCTGCCTATTCCTTGGTATGTGACCACTTTAGCAGTGTCAGGTATAGATTAGCATCTCATGGAGTGGGCCTTAAATCCAATCAGAAAATAGTTGGTTACTCCTATAATATTTGTGCCACTATTGCACCAGGATATCTTGCAAGCATACCTCTTTTCTTTCGTAGGTTGCAGAGTTTGTAGCTTGGTGACACTATATTTATTGTGTATTATTTTTTTCTCCCCTGGTGCCATACAAAGTACCTTCCAGTACTCTGAATACTAGTCAGTAGGAGTGAAACTTCTAGTTGGGTACCTGCCTAATTTCTTCATGTCTGAAGGCATAAGTAAATTGTGTAATCAACCATAGGGCTTTACCATCAGATTATGGCAAATAACCAATAGCCTTGACAATCTCCTCTTGATGTTTAGGGGGGTTTCATGGATGCCCTGTGGCAACAATTAAAGAAATGGTAGCCCATTCCTGGTAGAGGTTTTACTTGACTGAATAAGATGTCTAGTTGGAGCATTATCTTTCCCAGTATATGCTGATGCCATTTAAATACTTTACATATATGTATATATTTTAGGGAGTTCCTACAGTAGTAGATTTCCATTCAGCTTTACAAAAACCCTTAGGACTAGTTTTCCCTCCCCGCATCCCCTGTTTTACTCTGGCCTCCCAGCCCCCCCTCCCCATTTAATCCCGCTATTGTCGTTTACCTTTATGTCTTTATGACACTATATTCTATTCCTTTTTTCTTAGAAGATTCCTTCATTTTGCCTACTACCTTACTAACCACCTAACTTTTTTCAGATTGAAACACAAATGTCTAAACTATAAAAGCTAACATTTACCTATAAAAGAAAACATGCATATATTTGTCTTTTATGTGTGGGTTACCTTACTAAAGATAATTATTAACAGCTGAATAACATTCCATTGTATAAATTTGTGACATTTTCATTATTCATTCATGAGGACATCTAGGCCTTTCCCAGTTTCTTGCTATTATTAGTAGAGCAGCAATGAACATTGATGATTAAGTTTCTCTTTAGTAAGATATAGAGTCCTTTGAGAATCTGTACAAGAATTATATAGCTGATAGATCAATTTTCAGCTTTTGGTGGAAGCTACTAAGAAGAAAGTATATTCTCTAGTCTTTAGGTGGAATGCTTTGTAGATGTCTGTAGTCGATTTGATTTATGACTCCATTTAACTCCAGAATTTTCTGTTTACTTTTGTCTGGATGACCTGTCTGCTGGAAAGAGTGAGGTCTTGTAGCCATCCAGTATCACTGTGTTACAGTTGATATATGATTTTTCCTGTAGTAGTGTTTCTTTTATGAACTTGGATGTCCTTATTTTTGGTGCATAAATATTGAGAATTGTAATATCTTCTTGATGGATTTTTCCTTTAATGTGTATGTAGTGTCTTCTCTTCTGATTAGTTTTGATTTGATCTGTGTTCTGTCAAGTGTTATAATAGCTACATTTGCTTACTTCTTGGTTGTATTTGCTTAGAATATCTTTTCCTCTAAAATGATGTTTGTTGATGGTGGTGAGGTATATTTCTTAGAAGCTTCAGAAAGATGGATCTTGTTGTCTAATTTTTTAGACCCTGTCCTTTTAATGGGGGAATTTAGACCATTAAATATTTGGAGGTTTTGATGAGGGCTGAATTCTTGTTATCTTTTGTTGTGGTGGTATGGTTTCTTCCCCCTGCCCCTGTAGCTAACTGTTCTGTATTATTTATTCCTTGGTTAACCCTCTGCCTCTTAATTCCAAGAGACCCAGTCCTAAGGGAATGAAGGTGGGCAGGGAGGAGGGGTTCAGACAGGCAGGCTGCAGCAGAACTAGGGTTACATCTGGAAAGATTGGAATAGAGAACAGGAAAGAGGAAGAAAGAACCTTACCTCCAATCAAGGACAAGTTGTAGGGCTGGCTAGATGGTTCAGTGAGTAAAGTTTTTTGCCACCGATCCTAATGGTCTGAGTTTGATCGCCCAAGACCTACTGAAAGGTAGGAGAGAACTGACTGTTACAAGTTGTACTCAGACCTTTACACATATGCTATGTCCTGTAATACCTTCCTACATACATATACATAATAATACATGTAAAAAAATTACATGTATTATTATGTAATTGACAAAAAGCTACGGAATTTGTACTTCACTTTGGTGCTTGTGTAGTTTCATTACATGTATGCTTGCTTTATGTGACAGTAAAGGAGATGATCCCAGTTTACATATGATGGAATTTGAAGGTCATTTTTAAAGAGAAAGTATTTGAAAGCCAAGTTTTACCCTTGATAATTGTGAAAAAGCCTTGAATAACAAGCTTCTATTTTTCATTTTTATTTTAGTCTGACTGAATCTACTCTAGAATGTAGTTTAGGCAAAAGTTCCTTTTTCCTGGGATCTTTGGGCTGGTGTGAGGCCTCTTATTTTTGATGATCTAACATCCTGACCATATTCAGATACTTTATGGTTACCTGTCCATCTCTTCTTCTAATTGAGGATTCCTGGAAAGAGTGATCTTTTTTTTTTTTTTTTTTTTTGCTCAGTTTTCTTGACACTGGTATTTATTTAGTAGGCTCTATTATGTGGCAGGGGCACATTTGTATGTTTAAGCAACTATATAATCACAATGCTAGTTAGCTAGGGGTTTCTAATATTTTCATAGTGAAGCCTTGAAGAGAAACTTTTAGTTCTAGAAACATGCAGTTGCAGGAACGGGGTGGAGTTAGGGACTAGGGAGATGGCTTAACAGGTAAAAACACATGCTGGGAAGCATGATGACCTTAGTTCAAATCCCCAAGACACACAGTAAAAGCCACATATAGTCCAGGGACATGCCTGTAACCCCATCTTATAGGAGATGGACACAGGAGATTGTTAAAGCTTGCTGCCCACCAGCCTAGCTCCAGATTCAGTGAGGGACCTTGTCTCAGGGGAATAAAGTGGAAAGCAATAGAACCAACACCAGGCATTATCCTTAGGTGCCCCATGTTATACATGTGCACCACACACATACATGCTCATAAACCACATGCAAACTCTTACACATGCATACACACATGAAAAATTTAAATGTACAGAAGAGGTGAGCATGTATTCATTCCCACATAGTTACCATTATCCCTAACATGTTTCTCTCTCTTAATGATAAAAGATATTTACTTGAAACTTTAGAAATGGAATATTACAGATGGAAGAATTTAGTTCATTGGTCCTTGTTACCTAAAGAGGTTTTATACTTCCTCTCAAACTACCTATAGATATATTATGTACGTAGTTGTTTATTTGGGGGATGGCATTCAGTATCCATTTTACCTGTGTCAGAGATTAACGTCCTTAATTCTTAAGAATTCTCCCAAAAAGCCAGCTCATGCACCAGGGATAGATCCTGATCCTACTGCCAGGGGGCCCCTTAAGCAGTTCAAGCTACACAATTGTCTGCCTCTACCAAATGTACCAGGCTCTGCAAACTCCCCATGGGAGACTTTGCCTTGGAGGAGGGATTGGGTGGTGGTTTGGGAGGAAGAAGGAAGAAAGGGAGATCTGTGATTGATATGTAAAATGAATTAAAAAATTCCATTGAAAAAAGAATTCTCCCATCTTCCATTCAGTGTTGTGTTGTTGTTTGAGAGCTGGTCAGAGTGTTAATGTGCCTTACTTGTTCTCTACTTTCATATTTGTACCTCTTTGTTCTTAGGTATGTAAGTTAAGCGCTCTGATTCTCTTGTTAGTGAAAATGTCAGACCTGAGCCAAGCAGGCTGGTACAAGTGGGAGTATCATGACTTTGAAGCTAGATTAGGCTATATAGTGAGACCATATCTTAAAACACACACACACACACACACACACACACACACACACACACACACACAAAAAGAAAGACAGAAAGAAAAGGAAAAAGGAATAGGTCTGTATAAAATCCAGCCTCCTTTATCTACTTTGCTTCTCATTGAGTATTTATTTCATCAAGCTATGATTAGTCAGTAACACCCCCCAAAGACAAATATGGCAAAGGGCAATTTAAAGTAATCTCTAGATTTTTTTCAAATCTGACCGTTTGAATGACCTGAACATACCAAAATAGATTTTGTATGCAAGAAGCCAAATACTCTATCAGGATCAAGTGGTTTAAGCTATATCCGTTGGTTATGCTACGGCGCTGCCCCTCGTGGCTGGTCGCCGCCCGCAGCTGGCATGGGAGCGTGCTGATTAAAAGAATCATAGCCATGGTTACCTTTTTAGAGCTTTATTGGGGGGCGGGGGAAGAGAAAGAGAAAGAGACAGAGACAGACAGACAGACAGACAGAGAGACAGAGAGAGATGTGGGGGGGGGGGGCGATGGGAGGAAGGAGCGGAAAGGAGAGGGGACAGAGAGCCCACCCGCTTTTTAGGCTGGGATGCCGTCGAAGGCTGATGACGTAATTAAGGACCAAATCCTTACAATATCACCTTTTGATTATGATAAAATTATGACCTATTTACATAGCAGACTTACTTGTTTTAGTAAAAACAATGTTAATCTAATACCCTTTGGGCCAATGAAATTCTGACATCTGTTGGATTAATGAAAGGGAACCCCGAAGCCTAGAAATTTTTCTCAAACTAGAATTCTCTTAGGAATTTTTATTTTAAAATAAGAGTCTGTGTTCTGTATTTTTGTTTCATACTTCTAGACTCTTTAAGGCTTGCTCTCTCTTTCAGCATCTCTCCCTCAGGAGCTTAAAATATAAACTTAGACATATCAGTTCACAAAAGTGAACATCCTGCCACAAGAATTCATCCTGTTTGAACTGTTTCTCCTGAAGTGTCTGCAGGGAGAAATCAGTTAACCAAGTTGGACCCTCCAGCTAATCTTCCTTGTTCTCAAATAATGAATCCAAAGTGGAAGAAGGGAAAGGTCAATTGCTTACATCTGTTAAGAGTTTTCAAGAAGTTCACTGAACGTTAGGAGAGTGAAAAGAGGGAGGGGAATTCTGGTAAAGGAATTGGTAAAGGACTAGCTTGGTAAAGCCCCTGCGTAGCTCTGTTCACTGCTGCCTCAGGAAATCCGGTAAAGGACAGGACTGGCCTGGTAAAGCCCCTGCTTAGCTCTGTTCACTGCTGCCTCAGGCTTGTGACGTGCTCATTTTGTCAAGGGAAATTTCTCTGCAAATGCCCTCTCAGTTGGTCAGGTGATGTCAGCAACACGAAGAGTCTTACACGAAGAGATATAATTTACAGGGAAATTTGAAGCAAATTTGGGAGAGCAAAGATACTGTAAGCTGAAAAAATTTTGGAAATTTTAGAAAACAGTAGTCATAATCTGAATTTGACATTTCATTAAAATTGATATTTAGATTGCACCCTTACTGCCCTGAGTTCTAATTAGCAATTAAAATAATTATAATTTAAAATGTAGACTAGTAGGTGCTCTTTTAAAATTAAAATGCTGTTGTTTTCTAATAGTTAAATGTTTTAATGCTCACTTTTAGCTAAGTATATCACTGATATAAATGTGGAAATTCTAAATTTCATTTCAAAGTGGTTATTAATATAATTCCACTGGCCTCTTCAGTGTCATGTTTTCAGTTTATTCACAAGGTATTTATTTTTTAAAAGTGGATATGGAGATAAGAAAAACATCTACACAGGTACTGAAACTTTATGAATCTCAATCATATAATGAATACTACACATATTATCTTCTATGGATGTTAAGACACTTGATTTACCCTGCCGCCTATACCCCTTGAGTCATGTGTTAAACTATATGGTTCATGAAATGCCTTCTGGGACTATTAAGCCATAGGAAAGGATACAGTGATGTAATAGGATTGGGAATGTAGAGCCATCTTTTGGTGTTCCCCTGAGCTATTCTAGAACAATCTTAATATAGATATACTCCAGCAGAAAAAGCATGGTATCCTCAGCTAAGTTTAGAAAGTGCCACATGCCATCCTTGTTAAGGAATCATTGCAGTACATTAAGTACCGTAGAAGTCTTTCAAACTGTCCGGTGCCTTTATATTTTCCCAAATGTAGATGACCCTGTAGTCCTATTTGCAAATAGCTCTTACCCATATCTAACAGAAAAGTGAAATAGGTATATGCTACGGAAAAGTACTGAAAAAAGGATGCTTTCTGATTCTAATCAGTGTCAAATTAGTAAAACTAGAGTTTGATTATTCATTCCAGTTACTAGAATGTAGTTAAAAGTTAGTGTAATTACCACTGTGTTCCATCTAGTTACTTAAATTCTGAGAGTTTCCTCAGCAAGAAGCGGATCCTGAGATGATTGTAATTTTCACATGTGTGTCAGAGAACTCTGGCCTTGCTATGCAAAGCTGAGGACTGGATGAAGAAACAAGATGGCTGGCTGCACCAAGGGACTAACTAGCACATTTGAGACCTTTGTTGATAGACTGTATATTCATGCCCTTGCTATTTCTTACTGGAAATTTTATGTTCTATGAGTGGCTTCAATTACTTAACAACAGGATCACCCATTTAGAATCTTTAGAACATGTTATCAAACAAATAATATCCTCTTTGAGGAAATACTAGACCTGATTGACATTCAATATAAAATAAAAGAAGGGGGTGGTGGGAGAGAAAACATGCAGGAGTTGGCATATCTTAACAGCAATCACCATCAGGCAACATTTGCCTCAGAGAACATCAAATCAGAAGTTCTTTGTGCTGGCTATTGTCCTTTCTTCCTGGAATATCAATTCAGTGTGATAATCTGCCTTTCTCTTTATTCAGGTAGCATTCATTTATGTAACATTTTAGACTTAATAAAGTGACATAAAATTTAGCCTTAAGCAAATGCATCAATTCAGTGAGTCAGGATATGATGCCATTACTTGTAAAATATAGCCATTTTTCAACATTTGCACCAGTACCTTTTCTTTTTGCAGGGTTCTCGTATTTCTTGTTATGAAAAGCCTGAAAGCTTAAGTAGTAATGATGGAAGACACTTTGCACAGTGTACATTTAATCCCTCCTTGCATCCTCTGACATATATAAACGAACTAAAGATACCACAGGTTATGTGCATTTTCATTTCAAGAAGATTGCCTTTTTATTGTTTCTTATTTTGCATTGATATTCTGAAGCCGTGAAAAAGAACACTAGAAATAAAAGCAGGTGGAAACGAAGGCGCTGCAGTTGAATAATGTTGTCCAAGAGTTCAGCTTTAAAAAATATGGCACTTATTACACAGCAGAACATCAGCATTGGTAGTACCCTTAATGACTTTAAATGCTGCCAACTGTTTCTGTTGGCTAACTTCATACCAGGCTGTGTGTATAACTTGTAGGGCACTCAGATTAGTTCAACACAATGCTGGGCTCAGTTACTGCAGCACTCTTCTTAAAATGATTCTCTCCTTGCAAAGTCCAAGAGCATCTAGAGCTAGATGCACCCTAGAGCTGATGTTACTTTGTGTTCCATAAGCATGTCTAATGGTACATTCTTACGGAACTTATTTCAGAAATGCAGAGTCCTTAGCAGTTCCCCAGCTACTCTCTTACATTTGATATGGGACATAGGAATTTCCATTTTAAAACAGATTCCAGAGACTCTTAGACTCTAGAAAGTTTGGGGAAAAAACTGAATAAATTCAGTTTAATGTTGTGTTTTATTGAGAGAAAACAGGAGGTGGATAAATTTAAGTGAGTCGCCGGAGTTCTACTGCATAGAATAGGATCAGCTCCTAGTGAGTTTGCATCCATGGTGGGACATGGAAGAATGCATTTTCTTCGAACATAAGCTGCCATTTGTGATAAAATGTTTGATTCTTGGAGATAAAGGTGAAAGGGGCGACTGGAAATGTAGATGTAGCCCAGTCATTGGGTGCTTGCTTAGTATGCAGAGCCCTAAGGTTAACACTACAAAAACAAAACAGAAGCTAAAAGAACCCATTTTCTCACATATTCAACAGCAGAGAACTATGGGGATGATTTTGTACATTTGACAATGTCTGGAGATCATGGTGCCATCATCGCTGGAAGATGATACTGCTGATATTTAGTGGCTAAAGGCAGGGATGCTACAGCAAATATTGAAATGTGTAAGATAACTGTACACCAGGCAGATGTCATTTGAAGCAAAGTGTCAATTGAATTTCATTGGGAAGACCTGATATAACTTAATATCACGTGAAGCAACTGATGCCTTTGAGAGTGATAACTGTGACATTTAAGAAACAAGATCACATTTCCTACCTTTCAAGAAAAATCATTATATCAAATAGGACAAC
Organism: Peromyscus attwateri; assembly: GCA_902168425.1. NCBI lineage: Eukaryota > Metazoa > Chordata > Mammalia > Rodentia > Cricetidae > Peromyscus > Peromyscus attwateri. Next base: position 23,140 of record CABHPP010131455.1, on the reverse strand, counting down.
CATTTGTTGGTCTGTATTGGGCTATCCAGACGACACATTCCCCTTGAGATTCTTTCAAGATCCTGGTCCCTTGCAATCAAGTATCTAAACCCACATTATCGTAAAGCACCTCAATCATTTGTAACCTTTTCTTTCTGCATTCTGTACCTATGTCACACAGACTCAGATTCCAAAGGTTCAGCTATATGCTAGTTTGGGCATCTGCTGAATTTAAACTGGGACATTTTAGCTAAAAATCTTAACATGGAAGCTAAGAGATTAAAATTTTTCATTTAATTGCAATAATTGATTAAATAATCCATCAGATTTTCTTAGCATTCATTATTTTTCTCTGCTATTAGTACTTCAAATCCTTATCACCTCTTTAAGAACGATTGTTATAAGTATTTCTCTAATGCTTAATGTCTTAATCTTTGGTTTTGACTATATATTTCTGGGGTGTGTGTGTGTGTGTGTGTGTGTGTCTGTCTGTCTCTCTGTGTGTATGTGTCTGTGTGTCTTTGTGTATGTTGCTGTCAATCACACATAAGGCCGCACATGTGGTAGGCAAGTGGCATCATGTGATCTACAATGAGCTACATCTCTAGACCTGTGAAATCTGGTTTTTCCCTTAAATTTTTTTCTGATGATCAGTGATTTCTCCCCATTCTCAGGAATGTTTTTCAAGTATACATAAAATAATTTTAAAGGAGAATTGGGCATTTCATGTTAGATATATCATCTTAAGGTATTTTATTATAAAAACACTTGGGTGTCACCATAAAACCACAGTAATTCTCTTTATGTTTAAAGAGTAATACAACTATAAAACCGATCCAAATTTTCAGATTAAAATTAAAGACAGCTCATTCAACAAAGAACACATAAATTTGCCATATTATTTCAATACAAAACTTAATAATTCTTCTCAAGCTAACACCAGTTGTAGTGATCACATTTTCCTTATTTTAGCTTATCTGCACTTACTATAGTAAGTTTTGTTGTAACTCAGTTCTCCTGATTCTTTATTTTGCCTTTGGGGAGGTAAATTTTATTTATTTTTCCCCTTTTCTTTTTCTTTACTCTTCTCTCATAGAATACACTCTGACTTCATCCTCCCTTCCCTGTACTCCTCCCAGCCCCTCCTTTCCCCTCTTCCCCAGATCCACTGCTCCTCCATTTCTCTTCAGAAAAGAGCAGGCCTCCCAGGGATAGCAACTGAACATAGCATAACAAGATGCAATTAGGCACAAACCGTCATATCAAGGCTGGATGAGGCAACCCAGTAAAACGAAAAAGGGTCCCAAGAGCAGGCAAAAGAGTCAGAGACACCCCACTCCCCTTGCTAGGAGCCCCACAAAAACTCCAAGGTAAACAACCACAGTATTTATGCAGAGGACCTATCGCAGACCCATGCAAGCTCTGTGATTGCTGCTTCAGTCTCTGTGAGCCCCTATGAGCCCTGCTTAGTTGATTCTGTGAGCTGCATTCTCCTGGTGTCCTTGAACCTTCTGGTCCACTAGTTCCTATAATCTTCCTCTCCTTCTTCTGAGGGGTTCCCTCAGCTCTGCCTAATGTTTGGCTGTAGGTCTCTGCATCTGCTCCCATCAGCTGCAGAGGAAGCCTTTCTGATGATGATTGTGCTATGCACCGATCTGACCTTTTTATTTTATTTATTTACTTTTGGTCAGTCATGTTTGGTTTTATGCTAGGTCTCTAGGCCATCCAGCTTCTAGTTCATGACCATCCAGGTAGCGACTGGCATGGGCTCCCTCTAGTACTGTGAGTCTCAAGTCAGACCAGTCATTGGTTGGCAACTCTTATTAACTCTGAGCCACCATTGCCCCAGCACATCTTACAGACAGAGCAAGTTGTAGGTTGAGCGTTTTGTGGCTGGGTTGGTGTCCTAGTCCCATTACTGGAAGTCTTGCCATGTTAAAGAAAATGGTTGGTTCAGGCTTCGCATCCTCCATTACTAGGAGTCCTCACTAGGGTCACCCTCGTAGGTTCCAAGAAGTTTCCACTGCACTAGGTTTCCACATTGTACCCCCAAATATCCTCCAATTCCAGTTGTTTCTCCCCATGCTCTCTCCCTCCAGAGGGAGATTGGGGATAATGTGCTGGGGCATGGGGGAAGGGGTACTGAGAGTTTGGAGGAGGTCTGCAGGTGGGCAGCCTACCTGAAGTTCTGGTGCTCCATGTGGTCTCTGGTACTGCTGGATATCTCCACCCAAGTTGGGGACTGGAATATGGTACCTAGGAGGGAAGGGGGATTGTGTCTTGGGGCTGAGCACCAAGGGAGTGGAGGAAGTTCACAGGGGCATAGGCTACCTAGTCTTCTGGAAGTTGTGGCCAGTGTTTGGGCAGATGGTGTCTTCTGGAATTGGGGGCTGGAACACAGCAATAAGGGGAGAAGGGACTGCTGTGGGCCAAAAGTATATGAAATAGAGATTCAGCTGTATATGATAAATATAAACCTAGAAGGCTCAAGAAATTCTTCTAGAGGAAAGTCAAATATCAAGGAATATTTGATGTTATTTGGCTTTTAAGATATCAGCTGTCCTCTGCTATGAATTTCTTGTGCACTCATATACTACTAGGCCTTAACAGCAAACAGTATAAGCTTCTCAGACCTGCTGCTGATCTGAACTAGGTAACATCCCAACAGAGCCTAGGTGACCAGATGCTTAGCTTTGTTTCTTGTGCAAATGAAGCTTAGACCTTCCTTCCCCAGACAGGCCAAACCGCATTCCAGAGTAATTGACTCAGAACAAAAGAGTTTTTTGTATAACCAGGTGCAGTGAAGGCTGGGGTGGGATTCCTGGTCCTGGCAGTTATGTGGTCTGACAGAAGAGAACAAGGGAGAGTTTCTGTAGATGGTAGAGCAGAGTGCCTCGGGCAGAGGAGTAAGGGGCAAGGAAAGGATTTTGCAGATTGTATTGGATTCAATTCAGGTCAGGCAAGTAGGAGAGGAAGGAAAGATGAGAGATGAAGGAACAGAGGACAAAGATGAGATAAAAAACATAAAAGCTTAGGGCTATGAGAGGACAGGAAAAGAGGAGATAGAGAAGCTAAGCATGAGGGCAGAAAAGAAGCAATGTAGAGAGACAGCACTGACTCAGAAGAATAAAGCATATGGAGTAAGAGTTTTGTGTACTTAGATTCATTTAATATCGTCAAAAATTCAATTATCAGCTGGTCATAGATTCTTCCCAGACCCTGGGAGCAGACTGTTGTGGGGCTGGACCCTCCATAGTCTGCGTTAAGGGACAACTGAGATTTGGTCTGTTGGAAGACAGAGAGTGGAACATATTCCTGGGCAACTGGCCTACCTGGTCTTCTGGCAGGCATGGCCTGTTTTGGGGCAGGGGTCGGGGGTTGTCTGTCTGAGGGAACCAAGAGAGTGGGCTATTTTGCTTTTTATATATATGAGCACATCTTAAAAACATAAAATCTACACGTATTCTTCTTTAAAATGTATTTAGTTTTATGTGTGCGGGTGATTAGCTCTCATACATATTTGTTTGTGCATCACATGCATGCAGTGCCTGCTGAGGCCAAAAGAGGGTGACAGATGGCCTGAAATTGAAGTTAACAGACAATTGTCAGCCACCATGTGGGTACTGGGAATCAAATTGGTTCTGCTGGAAGAGCAACAAGTGTTCTTAACCTATGTAACCATCTCTAGAGCCCCTGAATACATTTTTTTCATCAACCCAGAACACATGATTTTATATACGAGTACAATTAAAATATGAACAAAGAAGCAACAGTGTCTAGATCTCATAGTTTATATTATCACAAAAGTTAAAATGCAGAATGAAAAGTCCTCAGTATCAAGGACTATGAACCTAAAACTTCTTTTCTCAGCAATAGAATGTCAAGTGCAAATTCCATAGGAGACATGAGAGATTTTCACTGCAGTTCCTCATCTGCTGGGCTAAACTGATTATGTGACAGCTACTGAAGGTACCCCATTGACTTGTCTGCCTGTTATGCTAGACCCTGAGCTTGTACTTTTGCTGCTTCAGATATACATTTCTCCCTAGTTTTTTGTTTGTCCTTTTTCGGTTTCTCAATAGTTATTAAAGATTGGATCGAAGTGTCATCTCATCTAGAATCATTCACAGACCCCCCACCCCAGATGGCACTCTTGTCTGAAGTAACAGCACCCTCTGCTGCTTGCTCTCTTGCCCACTTACTTCCTTAACCGTGTTTAGGCTTACCTTCTGTGCACCAGAAGCTTTTTGAGCAGGTGTAGTGCTGCTTGCTCTGAGTGTAGAGATACACTCACAAGTCACTAGGTGAAAACAGTAGAATACAGAAAATCATTTTCAATTAAAAGATTATCTCTGTTAACCTTAACCTACATAGGTTTGCTTGGTTGGTTTTATTTGTTTGTTTAGGTTTTTTCAGTCTTCAGTGTTGAATGTACTTTAAGAAGCTCCTTGGAGTTAAAAGCAGGACGTGTGTTCATATCATGTCCTGTTTCTTGATTTTATGTAAAAAACAGGCCACCCTTCCTCTCTGTATTTATAGAAGTGAAGAATCTTGGCATAATATCTGCCTACATGCATGTTAATTTTCTTTCTTCATTAGTGCTTGACTTACTTTTATGGCCTTTAGTGATGTTAAGTTACTATTGTTACCAGTGAAATTTCAAGTCTATATATTTTCCTCCTAGAATTAGAATGTAGTCCCATAGTGGCTATTCTTTTCCCTGAGCTTAACTTAATCATTACTGTATAAAATAGATTTCACAATCTTTCTGTTTTATCTTCAGTAGAACACTGTATTTTGTTTAGATAAATTTATTTAGAGCGTATTTATTTTATTGCTGCAAAGGAGGAGGACTTTTACTTTGTTTTTTTTTTGTTTGTTTTTTTTTTACTAGAGAAAGAGAAATCCATCTTTTGGTGGTCAGTTTTTCCCAGATGTATGCTGTGAGAAGCATTTCCTTTACTTTTGAATATTATCGAATTTTGTGTTATATACTTCTAAATGGCTGTTAGAACCAATAGTTTTAGTTCTTTGGATAATGGACTAAAGGTGCACAAAATTCATTATAGAATTGCCAAGTAGAATTTAGCAATGTGGAAAATGCTTTTAATTAGTGGGTTCTTAGTTTTCACATGTGCTTCATAAATCAAAGTAGATAATAGGTAGATACTACTCATACCAGCAGGCAGGAAGAGTGAGAAGATTCGGGGTGTGTTAGTTACATTTCCTATTACTGTAGCAGAATATCTAACAGAAACAAGAATGTATCCTGGACTACAGTTCAGGGGATATGCTCCATCATCCTGAGGAAGGCATGGTGGCAAGATTGCATTCTGGCTATAGATATGGAGAACAAGCTCATACCTGGTAGATTAGGACACAGATGACACAGGAAGATAAGACAAGATCATGAGCTAGAAAGCCAAATCTTGCTATAAATTTCAAAGTCTATACTCTAGAAATTTACTTTTTCCAGCTAGGCTCCACCTCTTAAAGGTTCCACAACTTTCCAAACTGTTCCAATAGACTAGGGATCATGGGATCAAATATATGAGACCATGAAGGATGTCTTATATTCAAATATTACAGCATTATTTTTATTATATGCATTATTATATTATATGCAGTCTTCATAATATTGTTATCTCAGCTTGACACTGATGATGAAGCACAGGGATTCTTAGTAACTGCTCAAATTTATGCAGTCATCCAGCCGCTTAGCTGAAATTAGAATCCAGACATCATGACATGAAAGTCACATTCTTGTCTTTGGAGAGAAAGCTTATTGGGTAGAATGTTCACTGCATGACCATGAGGACCTGAGTTCAGATTCCTAGCAGTTATAGAAATACCGTATGTGGCCGTGTATAATCCCAGCAATGGGAGACGGTCTGGAGATCCTGAACCCATGAGAAGATGCAGTGAGAAACCTTTGTCTCAAAAAATTAATTGGAAAAAGGCTGCACTGGAAATTTGGAACCTTCACAGTCCTTGACAGCTGTTTACGGGATCTAGGGGCCCAGATGAAGCATGGAAATGAAGGAGGAATTGAATACAGATCAAATGTCATTGCCATGTTATGTTTTGTCTTCCAGGTCTCTGGAAATAGACTCATTGCTGCAATCAGTAGTAATCGTTTCACACGTCGTGATGTTTCCCTTGGCCCGATACGCACTAAACCGTCTGAAGACTCAAAGCATTCGACAAGTTGTAGCAAGACAGGGCCACCAAAAGCCCCCATCGGATTTTCATGACAAATATGGCAATATGATGCTAATTAGTGGATCCACTTTCTGTTTGCTTGGATATATAATTTATATCACACAGATGGGGGTAGAATGGAACCTGTCTCCTGTTGGCAGAGTTACCCCCAAAGAGTGGAAGGATAAGTAATTATCTCAGATACCATAATGCAGAATTGTCTCAAAACAAACTTGTCATGGAAATGTTCTGTTAAATATAGCATAACAAAAGAAATAAAATTCATTTAAAAGTACTAACAAGTCATCAAAAACTTATCATTTAGTTCCTGGAAGTAATGCACTAGCAGTGGATATAGATACTGGGGAGTATGGATACCATATATTTAAAAAGTAAAATTTTAGAAGCACAAGTTCTTCTGATTTACTGACTTATTCTAGGTACCTGTCTTCAGTAGGCATTCATAAATACACACCTTAGAAATTAATTTAGTTGAATCCAGATAATATTCTTTTGTCAGAAGCTGGCCAGTTTCACCTGTCCTTCCTCATTCCCATCTTGGTCTGTACCACTGTACTTTGACTGGCATTGATATCAAAACTTTCTCATTAGTCTCCTTGCTTTTCAGCTCATCACCCTGACCCCTCCCTCACCATGATGCATTTTTCAGTTCAGCACTTACGATCATCTTAAGACTGTCAGGATGTCACTCTCATCTTGTAAAGCCAGGAACTCATTTGTCTCTAAAGTCCAACCTCTTAGATAGGAAAAGTGGCTGTGGATGCTGCCATGGCATTTTACGGCCTGCATCTAGATGCTTTTGTTTCTTTCTTGTGCATGGGATGCACTTTCGATGCTGTATGAATCACTTCCTCATAACCTCATGGTTTTGCTCACATGTGTAGCACGAATCTTAAAAGGTCTTATTATAGAAACAAACCTGGAGCCAGGTATTGGAGTGAATGCTAGAAGATCAGAGAAGCAGAACAAGTCACAGCCACCTCACCTTGCCAATTCCTCAGCTGATCCTGTTTCCTCAGACTGGAAGCCTCTGAGTCCTCATCCAGAATGAATCTCAGCTGAACTGTTTGTCGCTCAAAAGCCTAAAAGCTTAACCAGGCTCTAGTTCCTGGTCCTTATGCCTTATATACCTTTCTGCTTCCTGCCATCACTTCTGGGATTAAAGGCGTGTGTCACCATGCCTGGCTGTTTCCAGTGTGGCTTTGAACTCTCAGAGATCTGGATGGATCTCTGCCTTCGGAATGCTAGAATTAAAGGTGTATGTGCCACCGTTTTCTGGCCTCTGTGTCTAGTGGCTGTTCTGTTCTTTAACCCCAGATAAGTTTATTACTGTACACAATATATTGGGGAACACAGTATCACCACACACATGTCATGTTTTCAGAGTAGATCTGTTAAATACTGCTACTTCGCCTGGTGGTGGTGGCAACATCTTTAATCCAAGCACTCAGGAGGCAGAGGCAGGTGGATCTCAGTTTGAGGCCAGCCTGGTCTACAGAGTGAGTTCTAGGATAGCCAGGACTACACAAAGAAACCCTGTCTCAAAAAAACAAACAAAAAACCCCTGCTACCTGTGTTTTGGCCTTACTTTCTCTCTCTTTTACTTCCTTAGCTTGTTTTTTTTTCAATAGCTTTTTTCATTATCTGACTTTCAGGATGGCTTTTACACGTGTTTATTATTTGTTTGTGAAACTGTACGATCATATGCTTTTTGTGATTTTGTATTCAGAACAGGATCTGGTAGATGAGGCTTTCAATTACATTGAAATGATGAATAAATGGGTGACTATAGGTAATCATAGCCCACATTCATTAAAAAAATTAAAAATAGGAATTTGATTTCCACTGAGGGTTGTAATTAGATTATTGGAGACTATTTTAATTATCTGTTTCATTTTGCAAATTACTCTGAAACTTCTTCCCATAAGGCATTTGCAAACTCCTATTTTCTGTCAGTCAGGCATCTGAGAATAATGGGGGTGGGGGTGGGGCTCCCTGGTGCAGGAGCTCATATTTCTACAGAGTATTCAGAAAGAGCTGCATTCATCTCAGGGCAGGAGGAAGCATCCACTATAGTTTCACTCACTTGGTAGTTGACTAGTCTCAAGACCTTGTTGGATGTGGCGCAGTAGATCACATCTTAGTCATGTGGGTATCACTAAGGGTAAACTCATGATAAAATAATAACACTACTTGCTTTTCTTTGTGTTTTTTTGCAAGCCAATCTTATCACCTCTGTCATATATTCTGTTCAACAGAAAGTAATTAAATCAAGCCTGTAGCTCAGGAGAAGGAATAGGCTATTGCAAGGGTATGATTACCTTACAGAAGCAATCCTTGGGAATCCTAGGGGGTCTGTGCCTTCTTGGATCTTTTCTAGATGCAGAATTGGGATATAGTAGAGAATGTTTCTGTTATGCTCTGGGGATATTTCTAATTCTTCCTCTACAATGGTTAGAGTTGTCTAAAATTTTAATATCTGATCTTTTGAGGGTCTGAACACTAGCTCATATTTCAGTCTGTTCTCCCCCCACCCCCTTTTTTCCTTTGTTGTGTGAATTTTCTGAGGTTTTGTTTTGTTTTTCCATTTTTCTTCTTTGGTGTTTGCCTTATTTATAGAATTTGCATAGTCTGCATACTGATTGGATCAGGTAGGGTTTATTCTGATGAGCCGAAAATCAGTGTGTAATGTAGAATACAGAATGAATTATGGGCGTGAGAAGGAATGCAGATGCCAGAGGTGATGGAGAAACCCATACAAGATCTCTGCATCTGGTACGGAAGCTGTTCTCAGTAAAGCAGGAAGCACATGTGAAGTAGGAGAGAGCCAGGGCCAACTGGATGTGGGACACTTGTACTGAAATCATGAATTTAAATTGGAATATACTCCTCTTAGTCACTAAGATATGTTGATGACATATAGGAGATGGTGATAGCTTCCCAAGGGGCTTGCACACTTACCTGGCCCTTAACTTACCTTAACTCATAGGAGAAAAACTAGTGGGAGTCTAGTTTTAGCTCTTGTTTCTTGTCAATGAAGCAAGCTGGAAGCTTGAGGGACAGGGAGCACAGGCTGAACCTTGGAAGTGTAAAGTTGTTGGGTTTTTTATGCTTGCTTTCCTTTTCTCTCAGGAATTTTCCTTATTTGACCAGCCCTTCCCTGAAACTTATAGAAAAGGAAAGCTGCTGTGGCTTATATGTTAAATGTCACACAAAGGTCCATGTGTTAAAGACTTATCCTTGAAATTGGTGGAAAGTGTACATGAGGCATAATGGGAAATCATTTTTTCTTTTCTCTTTTTTTCTTGTTTCATTCATGATTTATAGTAGGTCTTTTTTCTCATAAGACTGAAGCAAAATACCTAGAGCATAATACCTATTCTTTTCCTGCAACTTCCTGTCTAAGGCTGCATACTATATATGCTCATATGAAAGAGTTCTTTGCAACATAGTACCACGTACAATGACTGTATACAGTGAGAAATTAAAAACTAGTAATACATAGAATCCAGATGGAATATTTTAGATGTCCCATAAGAAAACATCTCTCATTAACATAGATCACCTTCCTCTCCAGTCCACTCCTACCACCAGATTGCATAAAGGTAATGTGGTGGCAAAGAAGTCATTTTTTAATTGTGAGCCAGAGTAGGATGGCATTGTCTCCTGACTTCTGGTTTGTTGATAGGGCTTTTCTTCACATACTTTCTTCTGCCAGGATGTGCTGGAATTTACTACATGTCTCAGACAGAGGCCAGCCTAATGTGTGTGCCTGACCATGCCTGGACTTTGAAGTTCCCAAACTATGAGCTGAATAAAACATTTTCTCTTTATAGTTCACAAGTATTTTGTTAGAGCAATACAAAGCAGACTAAAGCCACCAGAATAGTTAGTTACTTTAACTTAGTAAGGACAGTGCAATCAACTCAGGGTCAACCTCATACCAGTGCACAGTTTTCCTCAACATTTTGTCCTGCAAATGAAGACAGTAGCCAAACATGTTTCAACCTAAAGAGATTCAGCTTGTCTTCCCAAAATTAAAACATACTAGCTGTCCTCTCCAAAGAAGACACAAGGTTCTCCCAGGGTAACATTCTTAACTATTCCACCTCAATGATACCATTGCCATAATTGTGGGTAAAAGCCTGACTTTTATACAGATAAGGCAAGTCTTAGGGATAGAAACCAACAGTATCACTGCTGTATCCCTAAGGATAATAGTGAAAGAAACCATGCCTATATTCACTTCTTGATTTTGAAGCTTCTACATCCCAGCTCTAGTAAAACAACACTATGAACTTGTTTCTTATTTAAAATATACCCATTTCTGTAGCATGAATCATAAAGGGTCTTATTAATAAAAATCAAACCTGAAGCCAGGTATTGGAGTGAATTATAGAAGATCAGAGAAGCAGAACAAGCCATAGCTACCTCACCTTGCCCATTCCTCAGCTGATTCTGGTTCCTCAGACTGGATGCCTCTCAGCTGAACTGTGCTGCTCAAAAGCCTAAAAGCTAAATCAGGTTCCTAGTTCTTGGTCCTCATGCTTTATATACTTTTTTTGCTCCCTGCCATCACTTCCTGGGATTAAAGGCTAACTTCCTGGGATTAAAGGTATATGTCACTATGCCTGGCTGTTTCCAATGTGGCTTTAAACTCACAGAGATCTGGATGAATCTCTGCCTCCCCAGTGATATGATTAAAGGCATGTGTGCCACCATTTTCTGGCTTCTGTATCTAGTGGCTGTTCTGTTCTATGACTCCAGATAAGTTTATTAAGGTGCACAATATTTTAGGGAACACAATACCACCACACATTTCCCAGGAAAACATTTCTTTAGCCTTGTGAGATGGTATTATTCAACTTAGAATTAACACTTCAAATGACAATCATGCAGCTTCTGTCAGTAAAAAGAAATAAGAAAAATACCAGTGACTCTATAACATTTCTTGGTTGAATTTTTGAGATGAGTGCTATATGATAATGCTAAGTAAGGTGTTCTCAGTTTCATGAATAGCAATATTCACAAAAGAGTTGAAGAAGATGCATCCACACATCAGTACATATTCAGATGAGAGCTGTAGCTGAAGTTTTCTCTGGTCCTGCCCAGCCCTACAGACCCTGCAGCCGCTTATAAAATAATCACTCAGAAGCTTATAATAATTGAAACTGTTTGGCCATTAGCTCAGGCTTATTACTGAGTAGCTCTTACACTTACACTAACCCATAATGCTTATTTATGTTTAGCCAGGTGGCTTGGTACCTTTTCTCAGTTCTGTCTTCACATCTTGCTTCCTCTGTGTCTGGTTGGCAATTCCTGACTCAGTCTTCCTCTTCCCAGAATTCTCCTTGTCTGTTTATCCTGCCTATACTTCCTGCGTGGCTACTGGCCAATCAGAATTTTATTTATCAACCAATGGAAGCAACACATTTACAGCATGCAGAGCACCATCACCCATCAGAGAGCCAAGTATTTTGCTTTTCTCATAATGTAGGTGGTTCAATGAAATCAATATAGCATTGAAACCTGGATGGAACTTTGCTTACTTCCTGGTTATGATACCATGTGGAGGTATAGTTTTGGTTTTTCTGCTTGCTTGATAGTTTGTATAGTCAACAGTAGATATAAGCAGTCAAAGTTGGTGAACTGAATTTTGCATTATGTACTCTGCATGATCTCCATTCCTGTTGGTTGGTCACTGTATTCCAAGGCCATTGGGGAAGCAGAAGATATTTGGAAAGAAGAAAATGATAACTATCAGACTGAAACATTTTATGTCCCTTATTAAGACACTTCTCTACCATGTCTCCTGCCTTCCATTCTGTATTCAGTTCTAGAAACCTGTTCACATAATACCCCCTCAGACTTCATGTTACCAATTTTCTAATAGTCTTCTAATTCCCTGACTATCCTGCCAAGGTATCATCTGGAACTCTGCTCAGTGTAGAAATAAGCCTCAGACCATTTCTCCTTGCAAGGAAATGAGTGAGCAGTTGTATGCACTACTGGATAAGCTTCTCAACAACAACAAAATTGCCTATTTTTATACAGCTTGCATGAAATTAACCTGTATTGCTGAAACTGTCTACTGTCAAATATTGCCAAAGTATCTTAAAAAAACTGATGTAACATTACTTCTTGCTTGGGGGCTGGTGATATGAAATGGATCCTAAGACCATAGACTCAACTAACTCTACTCTTAGCTTTTAAGGAACATGAAATGTTGCCAAACACAACTTAGAGACAATAAATCAGGATTCACTCTTAAGCTGGAGGGCCTCATCTTTTTTCCTCTTAGGCCAGCCATGCTCAGATCCTTCCTTTAGATGTATCTGTGCAAAGATCTAGAGAAGGAAAACTGCAGCTTGAGGAGAATCTTAGATTTTTGTGAAAACTTAAGAACAAAAAAACCAGAGTACTAGAAGGTGGGGATAAGAAATGAATGCAGCATGAAGTCAATATTTAAAAATGGCACTGTTTTCTCACTTTTGTCCTGCATATTTTTTTTCATAATTTAGAACTAGCAGTTTGGTCTATCTCTTTAGAGAGAGTGTGTGTGTGTATACGCATGCGCATGAGCACACATGTGCACACGTTTATGGATATGTATACAAAAGACAACTGAGAGTCACAATTCTCTCCTTTCATCATGTGGGTTCCAGGGATGTAACTCAGGTCTTCAGGCTTTGGGCAAGTGCTTTTAGGCATGGAGCCATGAGACTGTCCTGGCACTGCTGATCTTTTCCTTCCTGAGTGATATAGGTAAAGTGAACTATAAATCCTGTAGCTGCCTGTTTGCTGTAGAATTTTTGCTAAAGGGTCAAGTGGAGAAGAAGGCCAAAAGGATGATATACAGTTGGTCAGTCTGCCATGTGTACAAGCATTTTCATGGGATTTGACTTTGAGGTCTAAAGTTAGCTTGCTGCATGGCACAACTTTTTCATTAGTAACAGTGAGACCTTACCCTTGAAATGTGAATGTTGACATCACATGTTATATAAAAAGTTTTATCGTTTGGATACATGCCCAGTAGTGGTCTTGCTGGGTCTTGAGGTAGGTTGATTCCCAATTTTCTGATAAACCTCCATACTGATTTCCAGAGTGGCTGCACAAGTTTGCACTCACACCAACAGTGGAGTGTTCCCACATGATCTCCAACACAGGCTGTTTTTAGCATTTTTGATATTAGCCATTCCAACTGGTGTAAGATGATATCTCAGAGTCGTTTTGATTTGCATTTACCTGATGGCTAGGGATGTTGAGCAATTCCTTAAATGTCTTTGAGTCATTTGAGATTCTTCTGTTGAGAATTTTGTTTAGCTCTGCACCCCAATTTTTTAAATTGGATTTGCTCAATCATGCCACAAGGTCACTTGCTCAACCGTGTCCATAGCAGCATTATTCATAATAACCAGAACCTGCAAACAACCTAGATACCCCTCAACCAAAGAATGGATAAGGAAAATGTGGTACGTTTACACAATGGAGTACTACTCAGTGGTAAAAAACAATGACATCATGAAATTTGGAGGCAAGTGCATGGAACTGGGAAGAATCATCCTGAGTGAGGTAATCCAGACCAGAAAGACAAACACAGTATGCACTCACTCTTAAATGGATATTAGATGCAAAGCAAAGGATAACCAAGCTACAATACACAACTCCAGGGAACCTAGGTAAAAAGGAGGACCCTAAGAGGAACACACATGGATGGCCCCAGGAAGGGAAAATAGTTAAGATCTCCTGGGTAAACTGGGTTGGGGGTGGGGGAATAGAAGGAAAGGGATGGGGGATGGGAACAGGAGGGACTGAGATGGCCAAGTGGAGGGAGGGATGGAGAGGGAGAGCAAGGAAAGAGATATCTTGGTAGAGGGAACCATAGAGGGGTTAGGGAAAAACCTAGTGCCAGGAAAGTCCCCAGAAATCCTCAAGGATGACACTCCTAGCAATAGTGGAGATGGTGCCTGAACTTAGCTCCCCCTATAATCAGATTAGTGACTACCCTAATTGTCATCATAGAACCTATGTCCAGTAACTGATGGAAGCAGATGCAGTGATCCACAACCAACCACTGGGCTGAGCTCCTAGACTTCAGTTGAAGAGAGGGAGGAGGGATCATAGGAGCAAGTGAGGTCAAGATCTTCATGGAAAAGTCCACAGAGACAAGCTGGTAGGAGCTCATGGACTCTGGCCTGTCAGCTGGGGAACATGCATGGGACTGAACTCGGCCCTCTGAATGTGGGTGACAGTTATGTGGCTAGATGTTTGGGGAGTCCCTGACAGTGGGACAAGGACTTATCTTGGGTGCATGAAAAGGCTTTTTGGAATACATTCCCTAGGGTAGGATACCTTGCTCAGCCTTGATACAGGGAGGAGGGGCTTGGCCCTGCCTCAATTTAGTATGCCAGAATTTGTTTACTCCCCAAGGGAGGCCTTAACTTTTCCAAGAAGTGGATGGAGAATGGGATTGGGGGAGGTAGGGGCACAGCAGGAGAGGGAGGGGGAACCGGGATTGGTATGTAAAGTTGGAAAAAAAAAAAGCCCTTTTTAAAAATAAAAGTTATATCTCTGTGGCAGACTTACCCATGTTCTTTACTAATTTGACACATACACTGTGTGGCATCTGAAAAGATGTGATGTAAGAAACATGGAGATTATGAGCCAGTTATTAGTAACTGTTACCAAAACACTTCACTGATGAAACAAATGCCTCCCTTTGAAGAAAGGTATCTGCTAATTTTGCAACACTAAGTATTACAGTTCCTCATTCTGACAAGTACAGAAAAGCAGATGCATTTATTCATATGTCATAAAATTTTTGTGCTTTGCAGTAACAGCAGTAACTTTCCTGGGGGAGATGACATTAATTTGAGCAGTATCTCTTATTTTCCAATAACCTTTTACATTACAAAAAAAAAAAAAATCTGCAACTTCATTTTCTTTCCCTATCTGGAAACCATAGAAACCAATGTGAAATTATAGCTAAGAAGTTCGTCACTGGGCTATCTCAAGCTGATCTCCATGGAAACACTTCACATTTTCTTGAAATGAAAGATCTTCCAATCAGACATACACCCTTAACTGATGAGTGTCTGACAAATAAAACATGGAGAAAGAGGCGTATGCTTATTTTTTAGATAATATATGTAAGAGGGTTTTAATACTACTTTATAAATAAGAACATTTAAATGATAAATACTCCTACTTCAGAAATGAAAGCAAAATGTATTTTTGAAAACAGCTTTCTGTTCTTTTATTCATTGTCCTTGTTAGATTTCTTGCATTAAAGGCCATTTCTTTAAATAGTATTGATTTTAGATTGTGTTTAGAACCTTACTCAATCGTACAACCACCTGTCTCATCTCGGATTGGATTTTAATAAAGCAGAGGGGAATGATAGATGTTTTACAGAAGTTTCTGGGAAATTGGGTGACTTAAGGTAAACTTAACAAGAAAGTGTAACTGTATAATATGGTTAAAATGAGGAATGATGACATTATTAGCAGTGGCAGGTTCAGACTGGCACAGAATGATTGTAAAAGGCTGGCACTGTAAGACGCCGAGTTGTAAGTACCACATTATCTCATATCAGCAACTCTGATCCCGGTGCTATGGTAATGATGGGAAGTCTTTCATAGCCATCAGAAAAGCCACTTTTAAGATTTTGTTTGGAGTTTGGGTCACATGAATTGGAGTAAGGAAATGCCACACACTGCATGTGTTTTAAGTAAATTGTCACACTTTGAAAGTTAATTAACACAAGAGATTATTCATTTTAATATAACCCTCTGTTATACACATACCAATACATTCATTTGCCAAGACATACATAACAAATACATTTGCATAATAGATGTGTCACATAGAGTGTGAGGACATACTCTTTGTGAGAGCGAAGTGAAGCTGAGAACAGAAGGCTGTTGCCTTAAGGAACAAAGCACTAGATGGGATTTTTCTGTCCTGCATATAGTCTTCCTGTCCTTTTGATTATTTTGATTCTATCATCCTCCATCTAGCAATCATCCATATGTCTCTACTTTTATACCCAACCCTATTTAATCTAATCTGATCAAATTAAATATGCATAGGCCATGGCACTGCTATACTACCATAGAAATGTTACTAACATTTAGTAGCTTTTAAACATTTTTTTGCAGCAGTAGCAAATAGATGTATGACAAAGTTACATTGATTTATTCAGAAGTTAATTTAAAAAATAGGTAAGAAAATGTCAGATATGCTAATAGAATGGTTTTTTAAAATATTTGCTTATCTCATGTTAAGGTAGACTTAAAGTTATGCCTTAATTTCAGACATTCTGTTTGGCATTATACCTTCCTATCTTAATGAAATGTTCAACTGTTGGCATGTAAAAGGGTCATATACCAAGAATATCCTTACATTCACTTCAAATTCCAGCTCTCTATATTATTGCCTGTCTATCAATCACTTCTGAACTTGAACTTCCGAGTATTCCTACCGTGAGCATAGTTTTCACACCATTATGCAGATCATCTGATGTTATGACGTGGTGAGACTCCAAGCAGCCTGCCAGATCTGCCTCATCTGTTCTCTAAACTGTGGCACCAGGAGAATTTCTGCAGTACTAGTAACTGTAAATTGCTCAAGGGTACTGAGTAAGCAGTGGAAGCCCAGCCCTTTCTGCTCACTGACCGGGATTTCTTCTGACATCATGCCCATTTCAAAAAACATTATTCACAAGTTAATCAGTTTTAAGAAACTGCTCACTTCCATATATAAGTAAAATTTCAATTTGTTAACTGGTTTCCAAAGTAATACATTTGAAATACAAACATATTTGAAATGTGCTTCTATTATTTTTTTATACTGTGACAACATGGAACAAATTTAATAATCATAAGAGTTTGAATCATGCATGCAGAGACTATATTACCGGGCATTGGACCCAGATGGTACACAAAGGCAGGATGAATGGCTGGCATCTCTGCCTATGTTTTGTGTTAGTCTCCTTTATATTCAGTCACCTGCTTACTTCTGTAGGTATGTATTTTCATCATTCAAGAAATATTTTATCTCCCTATAAGACTAAGAAACAGGGAATTGATTGTCCTAAACCTGCAGTTACCATGGATTCCAAGAAGAACAAAATCTCACAGGACACACCCTTACGTGCAAGGTGAGAACAGATGTGATGAGCCTCACCCTGGAGCAGAATTAATCATTCCTGAGATATCTTCAGAATCTGGGGAACAAAGGCAGGCTGGACCTCACCTGACCAGAACTACTGGATTATGCATATCTCCTGCTGTTTGCCCCATTATTTTTTTGTATATATATAAACCTCATGCCAATACCCCCAAAACAGACTTGGAGACCACCTTATGTGTGCCTTTTCCCATTTTGGCTGCATTAAGTAATTATCCTCATTCTTTTTTCCACTGTAATTTTTCTCTGTAATTGGCACACTAGAACTGGAAGCCTAGCCTAGTTTATTAAGGCTGCCAGAGCCCAGGCTTTCACCCTAAAATCTCCAGTAGGAAGTTGTTCTGTCCAAAAATTTTAAGTTACATCATTATGATGGAACAAACTACATTAAAATTTGATCATTAGAAGAATATAACCAATAAGGAAAAAAAGATAGCTTTTTTACTAACCAATCAAAAGAGCTGAATTTGTGTGTGTGTGGTGTGTGTGTGTGTGTGGTGTGTGTGTGTGTGTGTGTGTGTGTGTGTGTGTGTGTGTGTGTGTAGGCTATGGATCAACACTGGATATCCTCCATTTTTTTTTAACCGTGATTTTTTTCAATAGGATATATATATATATATAGATAGATAGATAGATAGATAGATAGATAGATAGATAGATAGATATATGTTTGTTTGGTTTTTTTTTTGTTGAACCTGGTGTCAATCTGGCTGTCCAGCCAGCCTCAGATATCCTGCCTCTGCCTTCCAGCAAGTGGATCACAGTCATTCACCAGCACACCCAATTTTTTTCTGCTGTGGATTCTGGGGATCCAACTCAAGGCTTCACAATTGCCGGACAGTCACTTTACCAACTGAACCATCTTCTCAGCCACCAAAGTGTTCAACTCTTATTATCAAATGCATGCATGAAGGAGTTTTGCTTATGTAAAGTAAAACAGAAATCTTATTTAAAACACCCCATTGGAAGTGTCTATGATTAGTCTAAGAATATTGCACTACCCTAGATTCTGAACTCTTGTTCCAGTTCTGAGGAAACAGCCAAAAAAGACAAAAAAAAAAAAAAAAAAAAAAAAAAAGAAGAAAAGTTTTTAAAAACAGGTTGTTTATTGAACAATTACTTGTTGCAGCCAAGTCATGGAAACTAACTAAATGACCATTAAAGGATGAGCAGGTAAGGAAAATATGTACATACATGCCAAAATATACTCTTCACTCTTGTAAGTATCACAACTGTGCTGTAAGTATTAGCTTATGAAATTACACAAGAAAAACTTTTATAGATAAAATTTGGTCAGGAAAAGTTATTCTCTATTTGCTACTGAAGGATAATATATACAGAAAACACAAAAAAATAGATAAACTACAAGCAATAATAATTCTTATATTGGTTCATACTATAAAACCATGAAATTAATCACCAAAAAGAAGGTATGGATGAAATTATTTCAGTATAAAATTAAAATGAATCAGCTAATAAAACTAAATTTACATTCAATTTGTGCATGAGCAATGAAACAGCATATTGTTAGATAAGGAGACAATGTCGCATAAAGTTTAATTTTCTCAGAGTCAATTCATAACATTAAGGTGTTCCAAGACAAAATTAATAATTATTTTCTTGGAGCTTGGCAAGTTAACTTTAAGATTTATTTGAAGAAATAGCAAATAATCAGGACACACACAAAACCAAATAGGCAGTCCCTATCAGTTATTAAAATCTTTTCTAGAGTCTCTATTTTTAAATCAGTCTCCCATTGCACAAACACATAATGATATCAAATAGAGGAGAATTCATATGTGGACTTTATTACATGTGGAAATGTGTCTCTGTGAGGGCAATATTTAATGGAAAAGGGTGGACTTATTTAATAAGTTCTTATTTGATGAGTGAACCACAAGTAAAATAGATTAAATTCTTTTCATTTCACTATGTAGACAGGACAAATTCCATGTGTTTTACACTTGTAAATTTTTTAAGATGAAATTATATAGGCTATATAGAAAAATTTCAGGGAAAACTTAATTTCCAATTAAGCTATCATTGCATATATAGTGTTAAAATATCACTAAATTTATCACACAAGAAATAACTTGTTTCACAAAAGTGAAGAAAAATTATGAATGACTAATTGGAAAATATATCAAAATTTTATTCATTAAAAACAACTAACTATGATATACTTTTTGAACTTCTGAAAATAGAGAAGTAAAAGTTCAAAAGTCAGAGAAGATAAAAAGAGACTCTTCACAGAAAAATAAATGAGAATAGCTCCTATATACACAAAAACATATGAAGATATTTGCACTTATAATGGAAACATGTACTAATTAAAACTTAAGCTGAGACTGCTTCTCACCAATAAGTTTGGCAGAAGTCCCAGCACTTAGAAGATAGGTTGATGAAGCTGTGGAAATGCAATTGTTGACATATGTTGCTGCTTGAAATACAAAATAATAAATATCTCAGAAAAGTTTGATAGTATCCTACATTCACTTTTGACCCAGCCATTTCATTTCTACGAATCTATCTCATTTGCTGGGACATACACATAAAGGCATGTGTACAGTTCTGTTTCTGCCAACACATCTCTAACAGTACGTGATTGTAATCTGCCACATTCTCAACTTTGAAATTGTCCCTCTAGGAGTGCCTTTTTATACTACTTGATTTGTTGCTGCTTTTGGGTAGTGCCTGTAGGGGTGCTGTAGCTGGATTGGATTCCCTCTGGAAAAATCCATGATGATGCCTTGTAGTTTGTCAAAACAACAACACAACATCCCAACAGGACCTTGTTCCCCACTGCTTTAAGTACTGCCCCTGTCATACCCTAAATACTTTTTTCTGGAGGTTGACGTGTTGATTACACAGTTCTTTTGGAAGAACAATTAATATCCAGGAAAATGTAGGCTTGGGATTAGTAGTGTTTGGCTAACTGGTTAAGTACAGGGAAATCAACAAAACTGACTTCATTGTCTAGCACCATTTCCAGGTCGGTAACTCCCAATTATATTGGGATTTGAATTTTCACTTAAAGGAAATGAGTTAATTCGAGAAAACGGGACTACCAATATAAACAACTACCTATCTATGCCCCAGGCTAGAAAAGGGAGAAGTTGGCAATCATTAGACAGGAGAAGCTTAATCTGGGACTCAGGTGTCAGCAAAAGAGGAAAGGCTTGATGGAGTTTGGCACCTCAGAACTTAGACTCACAAGCAGACTTGGCCTGCAGACTTCTGATGAGGGGTCACCATCAGACCTGTTCTTGTAGGTGCCTGTGATAGCATAAGGACCCATATGCAAGGATTAGAAAACCCCAAATTGCAGTCTACTGAATTTTTTAGAGCATTTTATCACATCATTTACCAATTATTTAAAATAAAAAGCAGTACTTCTATACATGAAATATAATAAAAATTAAACAAATGGTTGATGTAAGAATTTTTTTATATTATTCAAGCTAATGAAGAAAAGGAAAGAATCAAAATTCAGTTCTGTCTAATTTGAAGAGCATATCTAAGCAATGGCAACTTCTGACTATTAATATAAGAAAGCAAAAACATGTTTGCTGAGAGAGTAAAAACAGATCTATGGTCTTTACCCACCCAAGATTCCTTAAAACTTACCTAAACCTTACTACAGTTTATTGGAAGTGAGGAGGCATAGGAATGTGGTAGATAACAGCGTCAGAAAGTCTTTAATATAAAAAAAAGGACCAATATCAGTTTCCTGTACACATAAATGGCAGAGGACACCAAGGAACTGTGGAGGCATACATTAAGTGGGAATAACAAATTATAACAAAATTATGATGTGTGGACTGGTTTTGAATGCAATGTGCTGTTCAGAATCCTCTTCAAAATAATCCACTATGCAGCTTGGTGGGCAAGAGCTCCAAACAGAAATGTGTGTTCATTTTCTGGAAACATTAAAGATGGTGTTGCATGAACAGGGGTTTATTGATTTATTTTCCTATCACTTCTGGTTTTATATGAGTATCTTATATTTGAAAATTCCCATTTGTTCGTGGTTTAGTGTTCAAGTAACATAGAAAGATTAAACTAAAAATGGTAGTCCCCTACTCTATTTCCTGACAGTGGGAACCTTTCCCCAGTTTTCTAGCTGGTTTTTGAGTTGTTCTTGTTATTCTACATAAAATACAGATATGTTTCAAATTAATTCATTTCAGCCACTGTCTATGGATATTCTTATGATAATGAATTTCAGGTAATAATTTTCCCATTTACCCTGTTACTGTTAGGATTTATTATACTTTCAAACTGCTGTCATGCTGGGTGTCAAAATTCCTTTCTTGAAATGAATTTACTTCATTTCTCTACTGTTTACACCGGTAGCTTGTTCAAGTTTGTTTATCCTGATCTTGCCAGAGGTTTTTCTTCAATTTCTGGCAGTTTTTGATTGTCTTTTCACATTGAGAATTACAGGCAAGATTAGTTTTATAGATGATGTTTGCTAAGTGGCAGACCTAATTTTAGAAAAAAGTAAAAGCAGACTATGAATTTTTCTTGAGTGGTGGGATTGGAACAGTTTTACATCATGAAGAACGTTTGAGTCTCCCTCCATTATGTAGGGTTGCATTGCACAGCAGCAGTAGTAGATAAAACTATGTTAGCCCCTTCACATCTAGAAGGCCAGCTGCCCCTATTTCTGAGACACTTCTTGTTGCAGGCTGTTTTTGCTTTTCTACTACCCCAGTTAAAAGAATTTTGTCTGCTGAAAGCTCTTATTCCCTCTTACTATATTACCTTTATGCCTTACCCTTTATTATCTCTTTATGGGGACTACCAGGAAAGAAAATAAAATAGGCCTTTAACTTTGCACATTTCAAAATAAATTACATTGTATGATTTTAAAACAGATATACTATCTTTGAAGAAAACGTGCATAATTAGGATCTTATAAATAAGTATTAATCAGCATGGGTGTCATTGTTGATAACAAAGTTGTTTCTTTTTTTTAAATAAAGTTGTCATTTCTGCATAGATACACCTAGTATAATATTGTATCCTACTTTTGTTACAAGATTTTATCGTTTGGAAAAGTTGTAGAACCTTCAAGATGTGAAGCCTTGATGCAGAAAGGGAATCACTAGGTACTTCTAGTGGCATAGTCATTCTAGAAGCCACGTGACCACCAAGTTTCCTGCTCCTGTCGCCAGGCCTTTCTGCCTGATATATTAGTTACTTTTCTGTTGCTGTGATAAAATTCTGTAACCAAAGCAAGTACAGAGGAAGTGTTTGTTTGGGCTTCTGGTGCCTGAAGGATAGAAGTCTATCATGATGGGGAAGTATTATAGCAAGCAGCAAGCATGGCAACACACCCAGGAAAGAATCCAAGGCTTCACATCTTTAAATGCAAACATAAAGCGGAGAAAGAATCAATTGAACATAAAACAAGATTGTAAATACCTAAAGTCTGTCCCTAGTTATAGACTTCCTGCCTCCAGTTACAGACCTCCTGTCTCTAGTTATAGACTTCTTCCAGAAAGGCCACACCTCCTAAACATGCCAAAATAGCACCAATAAATAGGACCAAGTATTCTAATATCTGAGCCTTTAGTGGACATTCTCATTCAAACCCCTATATTCTGTAAGCCAAAAGGAAATTGCTTCCCTACTCTTATTAGGATATTGTATCACAGAAACAGAAAAGTGACTAAGACACAAACCTTAAAATTTATTAATTTTATGTTTCTCATTGCATCACTTACTTTTCCCTGCTTTATAG
>CABHPP010131454.1:10000-22405 GCA_902168425.1 Peromyscus attwateri | reverse complement strand
GGAAGGAAGGAAGGAAGGAAGGAAGGAAGGAAGGAAGGAAGGAAGGACCTAAGACCCAAGCTCTGACACCTGTCAGCTCTACTTAGCAGAAGTCAGATCACGGTCCCACAGTGTGTAAAAAGACTCTTAATGACAGAATAGCATTTCTCTCCCTACTCGGGAAACAAATACCCTGATGAAGCTCGGTGGCTCGGTGCTTGGCTTTCCGTTTGGACAAGTGGCATTCCTTTGAAACAGACGCTGTTTGCTGGCTGTCTCTGCATGTTTGGGCTTGGGTGAGGGGCTGAGTTATGTTTCTGAAGCCCTCAGGTTGTGAATAAAGATGGACAGGCCAATGCCAGTCTCTATGGGAATGGCAATTAGTAAATCCACTCATTATAATCTATGGGTATTTTGGTGCCAGCTAAAAGGAAGTGCCTGGCTAAAATGCAGTCTCCTCACTGAGATGCATAGTCCCTTTAGTCAGAGACAATATGTTCAAGTCTCCTAGGTCAAGGTGCATGGCCTGTATTTACAAACCCCAGCAAGAATGTAGAACAGATCAGCCTCTGTTGAATTCTTAGCTAACGGCTCTCCTTTATGAACCATCATCTGCCAGGAGTTTAATGGATTTGCTAAGAGTTATACCCTAACCAGGACATTGGTTCTAGTCTGGTCTTTAACTGACTGTGGGTGTGTGGGGGCTTCTGTGGTCTCTGTGATTGTGACATCTCCGTGTTCTGTCACATCTTGTCCATGCCAGATGTTTGGGCCAAGGGGACACAGGAGCACAATGCAGCTCCCCCACAACACCCCCACTAACGGCAAACACTCAGGAAGGTCTGAGATCTGCTCCTTGCACTATTCCATTTCATGGCTTCACTTCTGATGCCCACCCCACACACAGCACTGTGCACAGCCCTGCATGGTGAAAGAGAAATAACCCCAGTCTCTAAGTGATGCAGTCTCCAGAAGAGATCATGAACAGAAAAAAAAAAAAAAGTACTGTTTTGTTGGTGGCATAAGACAGTCAAAGACACTCAGAGGGAGGAGAGGCTACATCTAAGAAACAAGATTTGCCAAGTGACATTGGACAGAAGCCTTGAAGAACTATAAGAGAGAAGGGTGGAGGATGAGAGTGGGCTGATGCAGATGATGGCAAGCATGGAGCTTGTCGGGAATGGCTGGAGCCATCTTCCGGTGAACTGGAAGATGTGCCAGGATGGAGGAGCCATGAATTATACGGTCTATGGGGGCAGCTGCCTCTGCAGTTGGGTTGGATGTCAGCAGAGGTCAGAAGAGCAATCCAAAGACAAGGAGGGACCTTGATTCTAAACGTTACCTGGAGGTGGCTTGTAATGTGAGTCGGTAGGAAAAGAGGCTCACAGATAGAGAAGTCACTTGCAAAGCTGTTCTGGTCATCTTGGAAGGAGACAGTGAACTTGGTCACAGTGTATGATGGGATGGGGACAGGGCGGGGAGTGCTCACCATCATTTCTGTCTCACTGGAGTTCCCATAGGGTATGTTTTTCTCCCTTCACACAACTTCCAAGAACTGTCTATAGTGACATCTGGGTAAAGGAAGGAAGGAAGTGAGGGCCACCTGTCACAGATGTGTGAGCGGCACACACGTGGGAACGATGGGGCAGCTCTGTGGTCCTTCCTCCAACATTATTTCTTTGCCTGAGGCTGATCTCAGTGCTACGGAAGCCTGTAGGAAGTTTTCTTCTCCCTGTCAGCCACACTGACCCTGGGAACAATTGAGAAAACAGTAAGCAAGCAATCCATGCGGTGTCTGAGCTATTCCTCTAAAGACTCAGCCCCCGATTTCAGTGTCTACTAGGATGCCCAGGAGAGCTGGTTTCGAGAGGAACGTCTCTTCCTACACCCTTACTTCTCAGGTTTCATCCAATAAACTGGCTCTGAAGGTTCACAGCGTGTAACACAGAGTCTGAATGACTCTCCAGGGATTCCATTCTGCAAATAAGGGCTAAAAAAAGTTTAGGGAGAAAGTTGGGCCAGCAGTAGAGGCCAAGCAGGGGGATGAGTGGCATGCAGTAGCAAGGCTGTCAGGGAATCTAGACAGAGTGACACAGTAGTCACCAGCGTTGGAGGCACGTAACTCAGCTCAGGTCTGTGACTTCGCCAGCTGTCTTAACTTGCCAGCTCACCATAGCTTTATAAGGCTCCTCTTTCTTACCTAGGAAACTGGAACTGGGCCAGCAAAGCGGCTCGTGGCTAAAGAGCCTTGCCCCACAACCCTGGCGACTAAGTTCAATTCCCAGAACCTATGTAAAGGTGGAAGGAGAGACCCAACTCCATAAAGTTGTCCTTCATCAACACACACACACACACACACACACACACACACCACACGCACGCACACAGAGAAAATAATTTTTAAAAAAACTGGAATAATAATTTCATGAAGTTTCTTCAACAAATTGATAAAATACTACAAAAGGCCTGTCACAGAAGACACTCCTTAATGTTTTCTACCCCCTCTTGACCTATCGGAAAGTCACTTTAAGTCTAAATAATTTGTCTGTTCCTTCTCTGTAAAACCCACCGTGTCCGAAATCTGCAGGAGCCTAGCCCACCTCCTCTCCGCTGCACCCACTGGCTGCATTTGATATAAAATGTCTCTCTCCGAGAACAATCTGTGGTCCTCCCCCACAAGGAACATGCTAAAAAACTAAGACACTAATATTCATTTCTCCCTCCCTCCCACACTTCAAGTATCAGCCACTCTTCCTGTAGCTTGATGGGGCCTGCTGCTGAGGATAAATACAGTATGTCCCAGGGAAATGGCAGTCCCCTTCAATTGGTCTTTGCCTCCTGATGGGTAGCCAGGGATACGTGTTGTCATGGTAACCTCATGAACTCAGTGACCCAGGTCAGGTCTGATCAGAGACAAAGTGCTCTGGGCAGAGAGGCTGTCTAGTCCGCATCCTCCTCCAAAGGGCTGGAGAGGGAGGAAGAAAGGAAGAAAAGGAGGCGGGTGGATAAAAAGGGAGAGTAAGAGAAAGGGAGAAAGGACAGGAGGAGGGACTAAGGAAAGGATGAGGGCAGAAAGGAAGTATATGTGAAGTGTGCGTGTGTGTGAGTGTATGTGAGAGTGTGTGTGCGTATGTGCGTGTGTGAGCATGTGTGAGTGTGTATGTGTAAGTGTGTGTGAGTGTGAGAGTGTGCGTGAGTGTGTGCATGGGAGTATGTGTACGTGAGTGTGTGTGTGTATGTGTATGTGAGTGTTGTGTGAGTGTGTGTGTATGTGCATGAGTGTGTGTGCATGTGTGTGAGATTGTGAGTATGTGTGTTTTGCACATGTATGCATGCATGTGTGTGTGTGCATGTATGTGTGTGTGCACACGCACGCGCGTGCGTACGTGTGTGTGTGTGTGTGTGTGTGTGTGTGTGTGTGTGTATGCACGCGCACATGCAACTGCAAGCACATTTGAATAGAGGTGGAGGTTTTCCTAAGGAGAGAAGCTTTCTCGGGTTGGTACGCTGGAGCAGACCACAGAGAGCACAGAGAAAGCATCTTAGGATGCTAGTGCAGTATCTGGCCCAGAAGTCCAGGCCTAGAGTGTGGCAAGGGCCCGCTTCAGCACCCGGTGGCCCTGATGATTGTCTCAACATTCATCAAGCACAGTTACCCAGGCACTTGTAAGAAATATTGAGTACGTCATCTTACTCACACAGTGCCACTGTGAACGCAAATTTGTCTCCATCTTCATCAAACATTTCAGGAAACTGAGGCACAGGGAGGTGACAGAATTGGCCCAAGGTTCCCTAAGCTGGATTCCCAACTCAAACAGCCTCATTTCCAGAATGTCTCCTCAAGCATTAGACAAGAATGTCTCCTCAGAGACAGGCATGTGAAGAAAAGTGGTCAGACAACTAACATCACTGACCGGTGTTGTAGCACACGACTATAATCTCAGGCCTCGGGTAGTGGAGGAGGTGGGAGAATTAGCCATTCACAGCCAGCATTGTCTACATAATCAGTTCAAGGAGTCTGGCCTACAAGATACCCTGTCTCAAAAAATAAGCAAAGAAAAAGAAGACTTGGATCATTTAATGCATAGATTCTAAAAATGTGCACACACATACATGTGCACGTGCACACACACACACACACACACACACACACACACACACACTTAGAGCTACCTGATTAATGTGGAAATAGAAAAACAGATTCCTGCTTCTACCCTGAATTCCATAGGGAGCTCTTATCTCCATTCTGCATTGTGCATCTACAGAGTACAAGAGGCCTCCCTGGGACAGGGGCCACCCTGTTGGCTAATGTCATGCCATATACCTCCAAATGGGCAGAAGTACCTCCAGTATGCATTGATGTCTCCCTGTTTGCCTATGATGATGAAACTGAATCCTGTCCCTCCCCCAAAGTATACCTCCTAAAATTCCATAAGCTTTTGGATTTTCCACTCCATGAATCAGCTCACTTTAGACTGATGGAACCACAAGGACCTCACAGCTCATGTATGTGCAATGCCCTGTGTGCATTCAAGGACTATCTTCTCCTAGCCTTGTGACTCAGCCATCCCTGTTTCCCTGTTGTAATCTGAACCTAAGATAGGTTCTCAAAGGGCTCTGTGCAACCACACTTAGGAACAAACCTTGATCATAATGCCTTCCTCTTTTTTTTTCACACCCCCACCGGGGTGCTAATGGAGGGGCCCACCTGCCAAGTACCACTACCTTTGTCCTTCTTAAGATACCATCCTTAAAGCAGTCAGGGAAGACACTGGCAACAGCAGACAGTAGAGGTTCCAGCACCCACCCCACCTCTAAAGCCACAGGAAGGGGCAGCCCCACCTTGCTGTTGAATCTCACAGGACACCAGTGGAATCACAAAGACAGACAAACTTGGACTGATGCGCGTTAGAACTCCGCTGTTGCCGCCGCTGCCGCCGCCGCCGCCGCCGCCGCTGCGCCTGGCCGAGCAGCTCATAAATGGCAAAGCAACACATTAGAGAGAGAAGAGAAGGTGAGAATGTGAGGTGGGAAGGCCCGAGATGAGCAGCACGGGAACTGAACGGCCTTTACCTAGGCGAAAACAGCCGCACTCGGGAGGGTGGTGATTTGCCTGCCAGAGCCCGGCTTTCTCCTGCTGATACACAAATTGTATGTTGCTTTCTTCTAACATCCACCCAAAATAGCAAGCTCCTCAAGAACTTTATCTCGGACTCACTGGGTCTTTTGGTTTTTCTGAGCTGGCAGCTGCTGTAATACAAAAGCAGACCCGGAGACGGGGAGGTTTGGATGTACATCTTGGCTCTGCCGCTTGAGGCCTTTGGACTTGGGCTTTAGGGTACGTCAGCTCTGCCTTCACACTCTTCCATGGCATAGCTCCTCAGTCTTGGGTAAGTTGCAGCAAGTGACAGCTGGGACTGAAGTTAGGACTGACAGGGGACTCTGGTCTGCTAGGGAATAGCAAGAGTCTCCTGGGCGGGTTGCTCCACCTCACCAAGCCTGGGTTTCCTGTGGGCAGCCGGCCAGGTGGAAACAGGCCTAGCAGGAAAAAGTTGTAAGAGAGCTCACTTGCCCAGAACATCCCACATCTCCACAGACTTTTTCACTCTTAGAAATTCAATTTGTATTTGCTTGTTTGTTGTGTTTTTGTGGTTGTTGTTTTTGGGGCCTTGGGATTTTAGATAGGGTTTCACTATGTAGCCCAGGTTGGTCTGCAATTCACTATGTTGCCTAGGCTGGCTTCCAGCTCACTGTCTTCCTCCTCGGCCTCCTGAATGCTCAGATTACAGATGTGCCCCTCCCATAGGCTTTGATTTTATAATAATAAAAAAAAAAATGACCAGTCTCTGGGCTGAGGGTGGCGCACAGTGCTAGAGTGTGTACCTATTGTGCATGAAGCAAAACCATTTTCATAAAACTCTTGCCTTTGTTAACTTGACTTTTATTGAAAAGGTAACTTTCTTCCAGATGAATCCAATGCCTCTGCAGCCACCTGCACTCACATGCAAGTGTGTGCATACACACACACACACACACACACACACACACACACACACTCCAATGCCTCTGGCATATGCAGCCACCTGTACTCACATGCAAGTGTGTAATTACATACACACACACATACACTCCAGTGCCTCTGGCATCTGCAGCTACTTGCACTCACATGCAAATGTCTGCATACACACACACACACACACACACACACACACACACACATGAGATTTTTTAAAATAACTAAAAAGGTCTGGAGCTGGAGAGATAGTCCGGTGGTTAAGAGCACTTGCTGCTCTTGTAGAGGGCCTGGGTTCAGTCCCCAGTAACATGTTGGGCAGCTCACAATTGCCTATGACTCCAGCTCCAGGAGATCCAATGCCCTCTTCTGGCCTCTGCAGGCAACTGATGTGCATATATCTACACACACATAGGCACACACACACACACACACACACACAGAGAGAGAGAGAGAGAGAGAGAGAGAGAGAGAGAGAGAGAGTTAGATTTTACAATCTTTAAAAGAAAACTTTCTTGCCAAGCAGGATTTCCCTTGTAAAAAGACTTGCACAATTTCTTCCCTTGTAATTTAACACCAGGAAAATTTGTCATTTTTATAATGAAAAGATAGCTGCATTTGCTAGCCAGTTGTAATCCAGGTTTAATCTCCCCTCCCACAAATCCCTTCTGAATGAAAATGATGATGGCCATTGTTATTAGACTCCAAAGTCAGTCTCTGGGCGATGTCTCAATGAGTGACACACAAGCACACCCATGAGGACTGGTTGGTGGAGAGACCCCCACACCAAGTCTTCACGAGTTGGACCTGGGTGAGGCTGGTAAAAACATAAAACTGAAGCCCAGGTGTGGTCAGTTAAAGGTATGGTCTAAGTTAATTCTTGTTTGTGCAATACAGCATCTCCAAACATCAGGCCAAGGAGCTGCCACTGCCTGCCCAAGAGAGTTGTCAGCAGGCTGCAGGGAACCAGGACAGACAGAGAGACAGTGCTAAGTCCTCCAGTGCCCATACTCCCACTCAAGGGCGTGTGCTAGAAGGTGATTGTTCTCTTTTGAGCATTTTACTTAGCAAAATTAGCATCTAATTCACACCTAGTTTGTTTTTTCTCACATCCACATTTGATTATTGTTTTTCTCATCCACAAAATCTAGATGTCTAGGAACCACCAGTAGTTAGAGGATGGAGTACTGCCCAGAACCCCAGAGTTACCATGTCACTTCAACTTAATGCAAAACTTTCCCAATCCACCCATTTTCCTACTAATTTTATTTTTCTTTACAACTGAGTAAAATTCTATTGTGTGTATGTGCCACATTTTCACTATCCATTCATTGGATAGTGATGGACATCTCGACGGGGCCCGTATCCTTACTGTTGTGAACAGAGCAGTAGTGAACATGGACGAGGAAGCATCTCAGTGACGTGACACAGAGTCCTCAGGATGTGTGCCTACAAGTTTATCTGGGCCATATGGAAGTTCTATTTTTAGGTTTTTGAGAAACATCCACACAGATTTCCATAGTATCTGTACCAGTTCCCCCCTCATCAGCAGTGAATAAGGGTTCCCCCTCCCCACATCCCCACCACCACTTATTGCTGTTTGTTTCCTTGATCTCAGACATTCTGCTTGGAATAAGATAGACTCTCAAAGTGGGTTGAATTTTCATTTCCCTGATGACTAAAGGGTGTTGAAATTTAAAGAGAAAAAAAATTGACCATGTACATTTCTTCTTTGGAAGGCTCTTCACTCCATCAGCTCATTTATTGATTGGCATGGGTTGGGGGATTCATTTTTTTTTAGTTATGTATGTAAATTCTAGGTTTCAATCCCCTGTCCAAGCTTTAGCCAGCCGTGACTTTCTCCCATTCTTTATACTGTCTGTTCACGCTGTTAACAGTTCCTCTTGCCGTGCAGAAATGCTTGGATTTTGTGTCATCCTATCTGTTAATTCTCAGGACTATCCCTGTGCTTCCGGGGTCTGCTCAGAAAGCCTTTGCCTGTATCTACAACTTGGAATGTCCTGCCCATATTTTCTTCTAGAGGTTTCAAAAATCCAGGCTTTAAATGGAGGTCTTTGATTTTTTTTAGAGTTGATTTTTGTTCAGGGTGAGGGATGAGGGTCAAAGTTCACTCTTCTGCATGTGGACATCTGGTTTTGCCAGTACCTTTATCAAGTGGCCTTTTTTTTTTTTCTTCCAGTGTGTGCTTTTGATCCTCTGTCAAAAATGAAGTGGTGATATCAGTGTGAGTTTATCCCCTGTTCTCTTACATTGGTCTGCATACTTGTTATTATGCAAGCACCACGCTTTCCTTTGTCACTGTCGCTCTGTAGGATAATTTGAGGTCAAATACTGCGATGCCTTCAGCAGTGTTCTTTCTGCTTAGGATTGCTTTGGCTCTACATGGTCTTTGTGTTTTCATATCTTGAATTTTTTTTCTAATTCTGTGGGGAAAAAATGTCACTGCAACTTCTATGGAAATCGTGCTACATCTATAGATGACTTTTGATAATATAGCCGTTTTTGCAATGTAAATTCTGCTAATCCAGGAGCGAGGAAGTTCCTGCAGCTCCTGATACCGTCTTTAACTTCTTCTCTCAGTGTTTTCACGTTTTCATTGTAGTAGTGGTCTTTGGGCATCCTCGGTGAGGTTTATTCCTAGGTACTTTATTTGTGAGGAGACTATAATAAATGAGATGATTTTCTAATTTATTTCTCAGTGAGCTTATTATTTGATATATATATGAGAGCTCCTACTTTTGTGTGTTGGTTTTTGTGCCCTGCAACCTCACTGAAAATGTTTATTAAATCTAAGAATGTTCTGGCAAGGCCTCAAGTCTAGGATCATGCCATCTGTGAATAGAGACAACTTTACTTCTTCCTTTACAGTTTCTATGTCTTTCTCTTCTCTTATTTCTTTGGCTAAGACTTCAAACACTATACTAATTAAGAGTGGAAGTAGTGACCACCCTTGTCTCATTCCATATCTTAGAAAAAATGTTTTTAGTTTGTTTTCCCATTTACTATAATGTTGGCTGTAGGTTTGCGATATATAACCTTTACTATTTTGAGAAATGCCCTGTCTGGTCCTAATTTCACCAGGACTTTTATCATGAAGGCATGCTGAAATTTATCAAATGCCTTTTCTGCATCTATAAAGATGATCATGTGATCTCAGACCTCAAGCTTATTTATATAGTGAATTATGTTTATCGGTCTGTGAATGTCAAAGGGACTTTGCTTCTCTGGGATGAAACCTACTTGATCTTCCTGATGTGTTTTTTACTTTAGTTTGCAAGTCTTTTGTTGAAACTTTTTGCGTCTATTGCTCATCATGGAAATTGGTCTGTAGTGTTTCTTTTTTTTTCCATTGGTTTTTTGATGTGTCTTCACCTAATTTTGATATCAGGATAATGCTGGCTTTGTAGAATGAGTTTAGCAGTGTTCCTCGCCATTCTGTTTTACAGAACAGTTTGAGAAATATTGATATTAGATCTTAAGAGTTTCCTAGAATCCAGGACCTAGTGACATAGCTTGGTAGGTAAAGGTACCTGCTGCCGAGCCTGATGACCCAAGTTTGATCCTGAAAACCCACATGGCAGAAAAAGAGAACTGACCCCTACAAGTTGTCCCCTGGTCTCCACATGTGTGCCATGGTGTGTGCACATGTGCACCCACACACATGTGCATACACACACACAAAAAGAAATAGATAAATGAATTAGGAATTAAGTGTCATTGGTTTTTGTTTGTTTGTTTGACTGAATTCGACAGTGAGTCTATCTGGTCCTGGACTGGCCTTTGTGGGAAAACTTTTAATTACTGCTTCGATCCCACTGCTTATTATGAGTTTGCTTTAAATTATTTATATCTTCTGGCTTTAGGTAGGTCATGTGCATTTAGAAATTTAAATTTCATCTAGGTTTTCTAGCCTTTGGAATATATTTTCATAGTATTCTCTGTAGTAACAATTCCCTTTTGGCCTCTGATTTTATTTGTTTTTTTTGTTCTCCCTCTCTCTTTCTCCCTCTCTCCCTCCCTCCCTCTCCCTCTCTTTCAGTTAGTTTGGCTAGGGAGTTGTAATCTTGTTAACCTTTACAATGAAGAAATGAACAATGAAGAAATACAATGATGTATCTGCCCTGCCCCCATCACTCCCTGCCTAATCTTTACTCTTTCTTGCTGTCTTCTCAGTTTGGGGTTGCCTTCATGTTTTTCTAGAGTCGAGAGATGCATCGTTGGTTTTGGTTTTTATTTGAGACCTCCATGTTTTCTTATTGTGAGCACTTCTGGCTGTGAAACTTGCTCTTAGGTCTGCTTTGTCTGGTTCCCAGGGGATCTGCCGGGTCATGTTACCACTCTCATTTGTTTCTTAGCAATTTTATCATTTCCTCCATGATTTCTCCAGTGATCTGTTGTTTGATCAAATGTGCTGTTCAGTTTCTAAGCATTTGGTGTCGTTTCTGAATATTCTCTTGCTAGTTCATTCTACAGTGATGAGACAAGATGCTACAATTTATCTTGACCCTCGTGTGTGTGTGTGTGTGTGTGTGTGTGTGTGTGTGTGTTGGTGCGCGCACGCGTGCTAAAGCTTGCTTTGTGACCTATGGTGTGATCACCTTTTGAAAAGTTTCCATGCACTGCTGAACACATATATTCCCCATCTCTTGGATGAAATGTCCTGTAGATTATTAAATGATCATTAAACCATTAAAGACAGCTGACCTATGATACTGTGTGCTGCTGAAGTACCTTTGCTGAGGTCCTCATCCCTGCTTGCTCTGCTGGTACTGGGGATCTGTGGCTGCTGCAGTCTGTTCTAAACAGAAGCTTCAGAGGGATTGAAGCAGGTTTGTTGGGCACTGGAGAGGTTGCGCATCACCCCATCTTTGGCAGGCAGTGGAGCACAGTGACTCCACAGGGCTGAGTCTGAACCTTGGACGAGGCATGGATTGGTTGCGGAACTCAGGCAGGAAAACCTGACAGCCAAGCAAGGCTGTGACTACAAAGTGAACCAGGTCACGTGCTTTGTCAGATGCCCAGACCACAGCAAACCCTCCATAAAACAACTGTTCATCGTGGTGATCTACATGTACCTGCATGTGATATCTGCTTGCATTCCCTTCCTATACTGTTCTACTACAGATAGCCAAGTTTGCCAAATAGCAGTCTTATGTACATGCAGGTTACACTGAATTTAATTTTTCCTACTTGTTAATTCCTTCATCTGATAAAAGAAAAGGAAATTCTCAAACCTATACACAGCACGGAGAACACACTCTTTAATGTTGTGAAAAAAAGGTCTGCAGCTGCAGAAAGGGGAAACCAATGGCTTATTTGAAGGTGCTGGGCCAGCAAAGCCATCAGCTAGGATGGACAGCCACATTGTGAAGGCCGGAGACTCTCCCAGGAAGGTCAATCTCGAAGAGTCCTTGTCTGGCCTGCTTTGGAGGTCAGGACTCCACCGACACAGGGTGTAACTGTTCCTGCAATGCCCACAGTAGACTCTGGAATCACAGCATCCTCTCTCTGCTTTGTCTAGTTCCCTCCTTCTCCTGCGTGGGTCTTTCTACCCACATCCCCTTAAATTGGAGAAATGGGGGAGAAAGAAGGAAAGATCTTGAACTGTCTGTTTGTCCAGTGTAGCATAGCACTTCCCTCAGGAAAACCCAGGGCATCTGATGATGCCTTTGCTTAGTTGCTTAAACTCAGGTAACTCATATTTTGCTTATTCTTTTTTCTTACTTTTTGTTCTTTTTGAGGGAAGGACTAAGGAGGGAGTGGGTCTCCCTAAACACTGGAGTGCCTTTCCCAGATCAGTTCATGGAAATTGTTTTCCTAGCCTGAAGCTTGCCCACATTTAAACTCCCCATGTGGGATCAGGGAAATCATAAATATGAAAGTCCTTTGCAGGCAGCAAAGCAGCATCCAGAGCCTCTCTCCCTTGCCTTTGGGGATCCATATGCTACAGTCTACTTAGCTACCCAATGACTGACAATCATCAAAGGTAAATCAAAGGTAATGATTGCAATGAGCAGAGTTCCTGAGAGTGGGAAGTGTTTCCCAGGGAGGGACCAGAACACTTCAGATCGCACCTCAGCCACCAAACAGCCCAAGTTTCCATCCCAAAGTAAACAAGTACCTAAGACAATGACGATTCAAGCATCCACAGTCAACAGTGGGGTGTGCTGGGAAGCTTAACTTCATCTTACTGGAAAGGACCAGGGCAAGAGACCACGGAGGCCACTGGGACAGAGCTGAATTACGCAGTCTGCTTCCTATCAAGGCCCCTTGCTGCCTGCTAAGACATCTCCAAACCCCCTCTCCCTCTCATTATAGCTTCGCAGTGGTCTGTGAATCCCTCTTGGGTATATTAAAGAAAAACTAGGAGTAAATGTAAGATAACACATCTT